>JAGFNQ010001549.1:267412-327233 GCA_024364735.1 Boesenbergia rotunda
ACACCTGAATAAGAGGCTTACCAGCATATTCTGGAGCAAGATAACCAAAGGTACCAGCTAGCCTTGTTTCAACAGAACAACCTTTTCCATCTGGAGCAAGGCGTACAAGGCCAAAATCTGCAACTTTAGCTTTCATGTCATCCCCAAGGAGGATGTTTGAAGGTTTAAGATCCCTATGAATGAAACTCTGATGTGCCAAATTGTGTAAATACTCAACGCCTCTTGCCACATCCAGTGCAATGCTTAGCCTTTTCTTCCATTCCAAAGGCTTCAGTCCTTCTTCTTTCCAGTCCAAAAGATGCCGACTCAATGTTCCCTGCGGCATGTATTCATAGACTAAGAGCCTCTCGTTCCCATCCAAGCAGTAACCAAGAAGGGAAACCAAATTTCGGTGCCTAACTTTGGTGAGGACTGCAATCTCAGATTTAAATTCATTCAAGCCTTTTGTCCCCATGATGCCTGCCTCCATCCTTTTGACTGCAATCTTGGTACCATCATGGAGTTCACCTTTATAAACTGTACCAAAACCACCACGACCTAGTATATTCTCTTCGCTAAAATTGTTGGTGACATTCCTAAGAACCTGAATGGAGATCACCATATTTCCTGCATCAACTACATGAACATCACCAGGACTACTACTTGTACGGCTATAAGACTCGCTTGCAATTGTGCCCCCATTGGCAGTTGAACCTACAACTGAGATCTTCACCAAGTCATCAGATCCTGAATACCGTGGGTGTATCACAGTTGTGTTTGGACTCTGAACTCTACCACAATTCTGCTGCTTCCTTCTGTAATAGCCAAAGCCCAACAGTCCCACAAGGATGACAACAACAACAACCATGGCAATCACTGAACCCACAATAACACCTACAGGCCTAGATGATGACTTCCCACCGCTGCTGCTATTCCCATCAGAAGACCCTCCCCGGTTAGGATTGCTTCCATTGTCAGTAGTACCAGACTGTGCGCCTGCAGGAGCAACAGGATCCTGCCCCAAATGGGCATTCCCATCCGTCCTCAGCAGTACATTCTGGCTAAATCTAGGCACTTTCCCCCAAAGAGAGTTATTTGACACATCCAATTCATTAAGCCCTGTCAAATTGGTGAGTGTGGAGGGGATTGTCCCAGTGAGGTTGTTATTTGACACTAGCAGCTTCTGCAATGAGGTGAAAAAACCAAAATTCGGTGAGATGCTACCATTGAGGCCCATCTTTTGGAAATTGATCACAGTGATGTTCCCATTGGCGTCGCACCTGATCCCCTCCCACCCACAAGGGTCGTTATTCTTCCAGTTGTTTGCAAAACGAACAGGGTAGTCAAAATCTTTGGCGACAGAAAGCAAGAGATTGACACGATCATCGCACCTCCCTGGCTTCGTGAGACAAAAGCTCTCGCTTTCTGGGTTGAGGTCCAGGGTTACAGAATTAGGGAAGACTGGTAAAGGGCCCTGCAGCAAGTTATTGGTAAGCGTAACCTTAGTCAGCGACTTGAGATCAGTCAGAGAGCTGGGCACAGTTCCGGTAAACTGGTTATCTCGGAGCTCAAGAACGCCCAGATTAGTGAGCCTGGAAAAGTCCGGAAGAGGCCCCGAGAAGTCGTTGGATTGGAGCCAGAGCTCCTCAAGGGAAGTCATGTTCTCTATGAAGGTGATCCCGCCCGAGAGGCGGCTCGAACCCTGCTGGTTGTTGAGCCATAGCGAACGCAAAGGTGCGCCAGCGAAATCTGCAGGGATGGGGCCCGAAAGCAGGTTGTAGGCGAGGCCAAGGTGATCAAGGCCAGGGAAGGAGGTAGCGAGGAAGTTAGGGAGGGAGCCAGTGACGTTAGCGTAGTAGGCGGAGAAGTTCACGAGAGCAACAGCATCGCGAAGAGACGGGGGGAGACTCCAAGGCGCGAAGGGGTTCTCGTCAAGGAAAGCGGCCTGGAGGGAAGACAGCCCAGAGAAGAAGTCATCAGGGATGGAGGAGAAGAGGTTGTTGTGGAGGAGGAGGAACTGCAAAGAGGAGAGTCCCGCAAGCGAAGGAAGCTTCCCAGAGAGCCGGTTGTGCTGGAGCTCGAGGCGGACGAGACCAGAGAGGTTGCGTACGTCGGGTGGGAGTGAGCCGGCGAGGCTCCTATTACCCACCTGGATCGCAGTGATGTGTCCGCCGGAGCACGTGATGCCGGCCCAAGAGGAGCAGGGATCGGAGGAAGGCGACCAAGAGAGAACGCGGTCGGCGCCCAGAGAGGAGGCGAGGACCTGCATTGCGGCCAGATCGCCGGGGTCCGTATCTGCGCCTGCGGTGCCTGATGCGAAGGCGAGGAGGATGAGGAGGGCACAGGCAACCACCTCGTGGAGTATCGCCGAGCGGCGGTGCGGCGGGGAATCGTCCATGGTCAGGAAAGCTCTAGGGTTTCAGTGGAGATTAGACGCGCAGCATGTCATTGGAGATTACGCGGAGAGAGAGAGAGAGATGGGGAGAGCAGAGAGCGAGAGTTTTAAGAGAGCACATGGGGCGGGGTAACAGGATGGGCCCTACCGTGGCAATGGGGACGGCGACACGTTGCCTCGCTGGATTATTATTGAGTCGCTGCTTTGCGTGACGAAGACGTTACTGGAACAACCGAATCACGCCCGTCACAATACGTAGCGTACTAATCCGAAAAATCGCTCTCTTGTACCGTTATGAGCTTAGATATGAGCCAGATGACAAAGAGACGGGTGGGCCAAGGTGTAGGCGGGTTTGTCGTCACAATTTCCGCTCTCTCGGTACTCGTTTTCGTAGGATTAAATTCACTTATTTTTTTCATTTCCGTTTCAAATTAATTTCGACATTTTATTAAAATCATATTTAAGAATTCATATTTATTAAAAAATATTCTTCCGAAAGTGAACAACGATATGATGAATCATCAAAGCATAGTCCACGATGACAATGACGGAAAAAAAATATCGACGCCTACGAAGTTAACACGAGCATAAAGGGAATACATCAGAAGAAGTTTCGGTAAAATCCTTTCCGACATTGAAGTCAGATTTAGCAAGGAAAAGCGAAAAATCCAAATATTCGAGTTATAAAAGCTTACCCTCTTTTACCTGGGTGTCGAATCATCTTATATACCTGACGTCTTCCCTCCACGTATCTAAAAGTGATCGAAAGTCGACAAGAGGAGGATGAATTGTCGCTGAAAAAGAAAACTCAGTTTTTTGTTTCGACTTAACAATGATGTTAGTTATATTACAAATAACATAAATAAATAAAGTAAACAGTAAATAAAGAAGCAACCGGAGGTTACTTAGTTTACAACCGGGGAGGTTGCAAATTCAAGGCTGAATATAGCTCGATTCTCCTGAATAATACTCCTTCGGGCAGAGAAATCTTTTACACGTGGAAAGCATAGAAAAAAAAAAGAAATATTACACCAAACTCGTTTGCTAACGCTTGGAATGAATGGGATGAATGAAATTGAGCTCTGGAGTTTATTTATAGCTGGTCAGAGTTATCCGTTTGCTGACGTGGCATTTATTGGGTCTCCGAGAGCTCTTGGGCGCTTGACACGTGGTCTGACACTTATCCAGAAAGCAACGTTCGCAAAACGGCTAATATTAGCCTCTCGGGCGCCTGATAGCATAGGGGCGCCTGAGTGCTCGATCGCTCGACAACCCAAGCGCCCGTATACTCACGAACGCCTGATAGCATTGTGGCGCCTGAGTGTTGGCCATTCTCCAACCTGACTTTCGGTCTTCTTGGATGATTTCTGGCTAACTGGAGTTAGGCTCACCTGAACCCAACTCCGGTCTTTCACCCCTCGAGCATCCTTCCTCCAGGCTTCTCATCCCTCAAACGTCGCGTGTGTCCTTCTCGCTCCACCGATGTACTCTTCCGCAGAGATTCGCACCCCTCGGATGCACCGAGCCCGTCGGCTCCCTTTTCGTGTCATCCTTCTAGACCGCTGCGTCTTCCGCTCGACTTCCTACGCTCCTAAGTTCCTATACACTTAAACACAGAGATTAAAAATATCAGGACCTAACTTAAATCGGTTGACTATATCAAAAAAATCTGGGGTACTTACAATCTCTCATTTTTTTTATGTGCATCAACCCGAATTAAGTTAGGGTAAACAAATATAAAAAAACATGATTAAATCTATAACAATGTAAGCACTAAAAAAATGAAATTAGAGTCTGTCTCTTAACTTAACATTATTTTTTCCCTTTTGATCACATTAAAAACTTAAAATGTTAAGGAAAAACATGTTTAACGTAATAAAAGTTCCTAGAATTTAGAATTTTTAAAGAATTATCTTTAGAAAAGTTTCTAATCATAATAAATTCGATTATATATTTTAAAAAAAAAATCAAAAATATAGAACACTGCTTATCAACAAAAACTTTGCACTAATTTTCCTACAAGTAGTTATCTAAAAAATAACAAGATAAAGCATTATTGCCAAAATTAATTTATTCAAAAGAAAATCAATAGTTTAAAATATATTTAGGAACCCAATATAAATTTTTACCGACAAGGTTTATTAAAATCTTAAATGCAACATATAATTTAGAAATTTTTACAATTTAGCCCCTATAAAATCTGTAATACCAATTAAGTATTCATTGATATTTAAATTTTGAATTTCTTGAACATGAATAGTTATTTTTCAAATTTTTAATTTGAATCTTGAAATTTTCATTTTCAAATTTGAACTTGGTATACATATCTAGTAGGTAAGAAAATGATAATTTTTTTCAGTTTTATATTTATATTTTTTATTTTATAAATAGATTTCGACATGGTTTTTTATTCCTAAGTAAATTGATCAAGAGATAGAAAACATACATCACTTACCATATCACTATTGAAGTCCGAAGTTCCCCCTTCGTCATTGCTGTCCTCTAAGGTGACTCCCCCTTCATCGATGCTCTCATCTTCTTGGTATAAAGTCATCAGAGCAAGTCTAGTGTGTTCCTCGAGATTTGAGTCTTCCGATGAAGACTCGTCCTAAGTCGCCTTTAGATTGTATGCTTTTGTCTTTTGTACCCTTTTTCCTTTGTTCTTCGCTTTGGGGCAGTTTTCCTTCATGTGTCCCTCTTCGTTGCAGTTGTAACAGCGGATCTTCCTATGCTTCTTACCCTATACCTTATTAAATTTTTCAGTTTTAAAATATTTGGGCAACTTCCTTACCATATATGTTGCGTTCTCATCATTTTCTGAAGAATCCTCTTCATGTTGGACCTTTCTTGTGTCTAGGGCGATATTGTCTGGTTTCCTTTTTCCTCCTGCACATCTGAATTCGTGAAATTCTAAGGTGGAAAAAAGTTCCTCTAAGGTACTTACCTCAAGGTCCTTAGAGATGTAGTAGGCGTCGATTATTGAAATCCAGTTAAGGGTTCTTGGGAAGGCGTTCAATGCGTACCTTTGTGCATCCCGATTGCTTACCAAGTCTCCAAGATTGTTGAGTTCTATCATCAGTTCCTTAAGCTTAGCATGAAGTTGTGCTACTGACTCTCTTTCTTCCAGTCGAAGGTTGCTAAGATGATTCCGAAGCAGATCTCTTTTAGATAATTTGGCTTCGGAGATACCTTCATGGAGTTTAAGGAATTTTTCCCAAATTCCTTCACCGATCGATAATTTTCGATTCGGTTAACTTCTTGTGTAGGAAGTACGGTCAGCAGATGGTATTCTGCTTTTTGTTTGCCACAAAGTTAGTATGTTCCTTCTTAGTCCACTGGCTTTCGTCTTTGGGTTTGTTGTCGGCGTCCTTCGGAGCTACGAAATCGTTTTTCATTATTAAAATCAAATCGAAATCAATTTTGAAAAAAAAAATCATGCATTTTGTGCTTCCAACTCGAGAACTTCCCCTCAAACTTTGACGGGTAGATGACTGGTCCAACCATTTTATAGTTGTTTTAGATGGTGGTTAGTCATTCTAGAGCGTCCTTGCTCTGATACCAATTGAAGGTGATCGAAGGTCGGCAAAAGGGGGGTGAATTGCCCATAAAAAAGAAAACTCAATCTTTTGTTTCAATTTAATAAAGATGTTAGTTAGATTACAAATAACATAAACAAATGAAGCAAGCGGAAAATAAAGAAGCAATCGGATTTTACTTGGTTTGCAACCGAGGAGGTTGCTAATCCAAGGCTGAATATGACTCAATTCTCCAGAATAGTACTCCTTCGGGCGGAGAAGCCTCTTGCACGTTGAAAGCTCAGAAAAAGAAAGAAATATTACACCAAACTAGTTTGCTAATGTTTGGAATGAATGGGATGAACAAAACTAAGCTCCAGGGGTATATTTATAGCCCTAGTCAGAGTTATCCATTTGCTGACGTGGCACTTATAGGGCGGCCGAGAGCTCTTGGGCGGCTGACACATGACCTGACGCTTATCCAGAAAGCAACATTCACAAAAAGGCTAAGATTAGCCTCTAGGGCATCTGATAGCATAGGGGCGCCCGAGTGCTCGGGTGCCCGACAACCCAGGTGCCTGTATGCTCACGGACGCTTGACAGTGGGTGTTATGGTCAGCAACTACTGACTGCTCTCCAGCCTGACTTCCGGTCTTCTTGGGTGATTTCTGACTAACCGGAGTTAGGCTCACCCGAACCCGACTCTGACCTTTCGCCCCTCCAGCGCCCTTCCTCCTTGCTTCTCGTCACTCGAACGTCGCGTGTATCCTTCTCGCTCCATCAGCATACTCATCTGCAGAGCTCCGTGTCCCTTGGATGCACCGAGCCCGTTGACTTTCTTTCCGTGCCATCCTTCTCGACCGCTGCGTCTTTCGCTCGACTTCCTGCGCTCCTAAGTTCCTATACACTTAGACACAAAGATTAAAAACACAATGACCTAATTTAAATTGGTTGACCACATCAAAACTATCCTGGTGTACTTACACTATCTCCCCCCCTCTACGTATCCTAAACATTGATTACTTGACAGTTGTTCTCTTTTGGTAACGACCATCATGACTATTAAGGCCCTAATTGTGGGACCAGTGTCGTCGATAGAGGGGGTGAATATCGATTTGGAAACTTTTCGGAAACTCATCCGAAACTTCGATGTTCGCTCTATTTAGTCAGAGAGTTAGTAGCACAGCAGAAAAATAAAGAATGAAAAACAAACAGAGAAGACACGCAGGTTTTTACTTGATTCCCAACCCCCCAAGGTTAGTACATCCAAGGCCTAATTACGGGTAGTGCCTGTAACACCCCAATTTTTACAATTTGAATACCTAGGGAATTGTTTAAAGTTCGGGACGAACTTTCTATAAGAAAGGGAGGATTGTAACACCCCAAATTTGTCAATATAAAATCATGACAATGTATGAAAATGATTATAAGGAAATGATATAAATTTCATGCAATCACATGCTATGAAATGTCATAAATGCATGAAATATAATTATCATGAAATGTTATGTGAATAATATTTATAAAATATTATGTAAATAATATTATGAATTCAGGAAAAATATTAGAAAATATTATGAATTCATAAACATGAAATATTATGAAATTTCATGATGGGCTTGGCTTAAAGGGCTTTGATATGGATTAGTGCAAAAGGTGATAAAAAGGAGGGAGCAAGGATTGAACCTTGAACCTCCTAGTTGCACTCTCCATGTCTTAACCACTACACCAAGCATTGTTTCTTGTTGAGAGAATAAGAAACATGCTTGTTAAGTGTGTAAGAGTGAAGAGACATGTCTTTTCATGAGAGAAGTATAAATAAGGGAGTTGGGATAACTTCCTCTTTTTTTTATCTTCTTCCTCACTCTCCCAAAACCGAAACCCCATTGCCCTCTTCCTTGCATTTTCGAAATTTCCAACCTTAGGATTCTAAACCTAAGGCAATTTCAAGAAGGAAAGTTTAAGAGCCATTACTCCCTACCAAGACCAAGGAATACTAGAGAGAAGTTTTGGAAGAAAAGGATCTTCGCATACCCTCCAAGTGTAGGGTACCCTACGATTTAAAGAAGGCGAAATTTCCAGCGCTAGGATGTAAGTATCCTCTCGCCTGTGGCATAATTGTTATTGAAAGTATGTTTGTTTCATTCTTTTGAAAATTCACAAGAACTTCCCTAGTGGAAGTTTCGGCCAACTCTTGTAAGGGGTCCAAGAGAAGGTTTTTGATCCAACTTTGATGCATGGGAAGACCTTAAGACTTAGGGTATACATGTAGATGGATTTTCTTCATGGTGTCAAGAACAAAACCTAGGGTTTTGTCCTTTAATGGGTTTCGGCCACACCCTAAAGGATGTGCTTGGCAAATTTTCATTACATGAAAATAACCCTTAAGACCTAGGGTATACTCATATGTGATGTTTCCAAATTTTTGGAAGGACAAAATTAGGGTTTGGTACCCTACAAGGTTTCGGCCAGACCCTTGTAAATTAGGGTTAGTGGATGCTAACCCCACTTGGAGGATTAAACCATGTTTAAATTGTTACATGAAATGTACTTGAGGTGTTTGTAGAAATGCTTGAATGAATGCTTGCTTGGAAAACCAAATCCCCTTACTTGTATGTTTCGGCCAACCTTAATTCTAGGGTTGGGAAGTACCTAATGAGACCATGAAGCATGCTACTACATATGTGATGTGTGTATAAATTATATGATCTATCTTGTTAGGTATAAAAGCATGCCTTATAGCCCATGGGGCACCTTGATGACATGAACATGATGTGGTTGATAATATGCATAAAAAGGATACTCTATTAAAACTGGGATCAAGAGCACCCGAATGTGTGGTGTGTCCCTAGGGGATCAAGAGCACCCGAATGCGTGGTGTGTCCCTTTGAGAAGTGATTAGGAGTACCTTTAGGCATATACATATATGAGTAATTGCATGATAAATTACTTTACTTTGAAAGTTGTGTACCCGACTCGGAAGGGGGTCGTTAAACAAATCCAATGAGCATGTTAAGGTCATGGCATTGGTAGGACGGAAGGGTCCTGCTCTAATTAGATTGGTGGCTCGCTACCCCAATTTATTAGGGAACGCGCATGATGTGGTACTACAACTGGGCCCTGGATGATGATATGATATTTTGAAGTACTTACCATTATGGAACCTTTTGAAAAGCATACTTTTCTCATCATGTGATAATATTGTTCCGTAAAGTACTTAGAGATAAATTGATGTGATGTTTATGATGCTTGATGAGATGCTTATGATGCTTAATCTTGTTCTATCTTGATTACTGAGTACATGATATGATGTATCGATATGGATTTTGCGAGTAGGCCCGGATTCTTACTAAGCATGTTTTGCTTACTAGTTCATGTTGTTTTCTTATGCTGCAGATAGCGGTAAGAAATACTTGAATTAAAGGAAGAGGCAGAGGGAAGGCTAGAGGATGTGTGTGGTGATGGCTCGGGAAAGGATGAAAGATTCTATCTACCTTAGTTTGTCTAGAATCTAACTGCTTCCGATAAAAGATTGAAATTGTATTACTATACTCTGAATATATGATGATTGTGACTACTCTACTGTTAGAGATATGGAACCTAAGTCATGTTAGATAATACTATTATCAATGTCTAATTCCTATAGTATGCATGCTCAGTAAATGCTAGATGTTTACTATTTTCGGTTGCTTATGAATGCTTCTTTTGTATATGCTTCTTTTGCATGTATCTAAGACTAGATAACTCTTGCTATATTCTTACTTGAGATTTCATGCTATAGTGTGTTAAATGATTTTCATATTAGGTTGTAAATGCATGTAGATATAAAAGAAATGAAAAACCTTGCTTGGTAAATTAGTTTTCAATAAGCATGCTTATTACTAGTCATGTATTAATTTTTTTTATTTATATTTATAGTTCATGCTTATTGTAACTGTTTTAGTCATGTATTGTAACTGTTTGTTGGATATACATGTTAACATGATTGGATGATATGAATGTATGGACCCGTAACCCCGCCTTTAGGGTAGATATAAGGTCGGGCGTTACAAGTTGGTATCAGAGCCGTTTTCCCCTCCATCACACACACATCAAGCTTCCTCCTGCCGCTTCCAAGTAAGAAATCCTAACTCGCTTATTTATTCATGTACAGTAAATATATGGGATGATTTATGCTTGCATAATGAGATGATAATACTTGCATAACAAGTGAAGATAGAATTAATGTTTATGTAGTCATTTAGCACCTGTATGATAGGCAATGACTAGAAATTGTAAGATATGTGAACGTATATGCATTATTCATAATCTAGAATTTGGGGTAAGAGAGTGGTTACATATAGTAATCACTAGGGTAGACTACACCGATTCGGTGTGAGTTTTCCTCTGTATATATTTGCGAATTGAGAAAGGAATGGTTTTGTACTAACCATGTCTTTTTTCCAATTCCAGATGTTGCATGAGGACTACCCTGAGAGATGCCGCGAGCTGCTGGAGCAGATAGAGCAGTTAGGTATTGGCCGACTCGGGGAATTCAAGGCACCATAGGATTTTGGATCGGCTCTTCTGGAAACTGGAGCGGGAAGGGTTTCCAGCCACGGACGATCATAGGATGGAGCTTTACTCGTTCCTGCCCAACCGGGCAGAGTGGTGGCGCATCAGATCTGGGGACAGCACAGATGCTGTATGCCCTATATGGAGTTGTGCAGGCAGCTCCTCCGCCATGAGTTCCCAGCGATCTGGGAGACTCAGAGGAGGACCCGAGCGTCCGAGGAGGATCCGACCATAGGAGGACTCCGAGCCTCTGAGGAGGACCCTGAGCCGTGAGGAGGATCCGACCTGAGGAGGATCCCGAGCCCTTTGAGGAGGATCCTGAGCCGTCGAGGAGGATCCTGAGCCCGTCGAGGAGGATCCCGAGCCTTCGAGGAGGACCCGAGCCTTGAGGAGGACGAGCCGTTCGAGGAGGACCCCGAGCCCTTCGGGGAAGACCCCGAACTCTTCGAGGAGGATCCAGAGCTGCTGGGGATGTTCGAGGAAGACCTCGAAGCGGACGAGGAGATTTCGAGATTGAAGATGAGGACCCGATGGGGACAGTTGAGGATCCTGAGGCGGGCCAGAGGGTGATGAGTGAGGAGATAGTAGGTGTCGCTATGTTATTCTTTATGTTGGGCATCACGGCAGCCCGTCTCGCTCACTGAGTGGACTAGTTGTATGTGAACTTATAAGAATGAATAAAATAAATTTCGGTTGGTATAATAACTAAAATCTCATTTATCCGATATTGATTATGCGACATAGAAGGACGGGTCGATGCGTATGTGTATCGACTATCGGGCATTAAACAATGTGACCATAAAGAACAAGTACCCTCTACCCAGGATAGATGACCTGTTCGATCAGTTAAAGGGAGCTACGGTTTTCTCTAAGATCGATCTGAGGTCGGGTTATCACCAAGTCCGGGTGAAAAATGAGGATATACCCAAAACTGCCTTCCGGACGAGATACGGACATTATGAGTTCGTAGTGATGCCGTTTGGAGTTACTAATGCTCCGGCAATATTCATGGACCTTATGAATCGGATTTTCTCGGCATTTCTCGACAGATTTGTGATCGTCTTCATCGACGACATCCTTATTTATTCGAGGACTTCCGAAGAGCATGCAGAGCACCTGAGTATAGTATTACAGATTCTGCAGAAAGAACAACTGTATGCTAAATTTTCGAAATGTGAGTTCTGGCTGAATCAAGTGACATTCTTGGGACATATTATCTCCAAGGACGGAGTGATGGTCGACCCAATTAAAATTGAGGCCGTAAGTAATTGGTCCAGACCCAAGAATGCCAGTGAGGTCAGAAGTTTTCTGGGGTTAGCAGGCTATTACAGAAAATTCGTAGAGAATTTCTCTCGGATTGCAGCTCCTATGACAGCTCTGACAAAGAAAGATAAGAAATATACCTGGACCGAGGAATGTGAGAAGAGTTTCTCTGAACTGAAAAGGAGGCTGACTAGCGCTCCTATATTGACTCTTCCCGAAAGTGATACGGGTTTCGATATGTACAGCGACGCATCCAAACTTGGACTCGGAGCTGTACTTATGCAAAATGGGAAGGTAATTGCCTATGCCTCTAGGCAACTGAAGGAACATGAGAAGAATTATCCTACCCATGATTTGGAATTAGCAGCGGTGGTCTTTGCGCTGAAAACATGGAGGCATTATTTATATGGCACTCAGTGCAAGGTCTTTACTGACCACCAGAGTCTGCGGTATTTCTTCACCCAGAAAGACCTGAATATGCGACAACGCCGATGGCTCGAGTTGGTCAAGGACTACGACTGTGAGATCTTGTACCATCCGGGAAAAGCCAACAAGGTAGCAGATGCTCTCAGTAGAAAATCATGTGCTGCATTGTTGTCTTTATCAGCTTTGTCACGACCCTTAGGGAAGGAAATTATGGATTTCGGAATCGAGATTATATCGGGACAGCTTTCTACTCTACAGATTGCGCCGACATTATTTGATGGTATTCTGGAGAAGCAGAATCTTGATCCGAGTCTTCAGAGAATCAAGCAAGAGATTCTCGAGGGCAAGGACGAGGGATTCCGGATTTCTAAGAGCGGAGTTTTATATCTCCGGGATCGATTATGCGTTCCCGACGACTCCGATTTACGGACGAGGATACTCGAAGAAGCTCATGGCACACCTTATGCGATGCATCCTGGGTCTACCAAGATGTATCAAGATCTGAGGGGCAAATTTTGGTGGTCCGGCATGAAGAAAGATGTAGCCCATTATATCAGTATGTGTTTGACTTGCCAGAGGGTCAAGGCAGAACACCAGAGGCCTGGAGGAGTTTGCAACCCCTGTCTATCCCGAGTGGAAATGGGAAGACATCTCCATGGATTTCATCTCTGGGCTACCTAGAACGACGAATGGACATGATGGATATGGGTTATAGTGGACGACTGACCAAGTCCGCGCATTTTCTGGCTATCAGGATGACTTATTCAGTTGAGCAGCTGGCGCAACTGTACGTCAAGGAAATTATCCGACTACACGGAGTTCCCAAGACCATTATCTCTGATAGGGATGGTCGATTTACTTCGGATTTTTGGGGACACGTGCAGAAGGCCCTTGGCACGAAGCTGAAGTTCAGTACATCCTTTCACCCCCAGACTGACGGGCAAACTGAACGAGTAAACCAGATACTAGAAGATATGTTACGAGCTTGCGCCTTGGACTTCAAGGGAAGCTGGTGTCGATACCTGAGCCTGGCAGAGTTTGCTTATAACAACAGTTATCAGGCTACTATTGGGATGGCACCGTACGAGGCACTATACGGCGAAAATGCAGATCTCCTTTATGCTGGCATGAGAGTGGTGAAAAGAGGGAGATGGGACTCCAGACCGATATTATTGATGAGACCACTCAGGCTATAAAGAATATCCGCCAGAGGATAGAGACTGCTCAGAGTCGGCAAAAGAGCTACGCTGATAAACGGCGTCGACCGCTCGAGTTCGAGGTTGGGGATTCGGTATTCCTGAAGGTAGCCCCTATGAAAGGGGTGATGAGATTCGGAAAGAAGGGGAAATTGAGTCCGCGATACGTGGGACCCTATCGGATTTTGAGACGAGTAGGCAAGGTGGCCTACGAGCTGGAGCTACCGCCAGAAATGGCGGCTATCCACAACGTCTTCCATGTGTCGATGCTCAAGAAGTGTACCCCTGATGCGAGTCAAATGATAGAACCCCCACCAGTGCAAGAACAGGAGAGTCTTAGTTCCGAACGCCGCCCGATCCAGATCCTCGATCGGGAAGTTAAAAGGCTAAGGAATAAGGAAATACCCTTAGTGAAAGATCTGTGGCGGAACGAGCAGTTCGAAGAAGCCACCTGGGAACAGGAAGATACGATGCGATCAAAGTATCCGGAACTATTTTAAAGTTCGGGACGAACTTTTTATAAGGTGTGTAGGATTGTAACACCCCAATTTTTACAATTTGAATACCTGGGGAATTGTTTAAAGTTCGGGACGAACTTTCTATAAGAAAGGGAGGATTGTAACACCCCAAATTTGTCAATGTAAAATCATGACAATGTATGAAAATGATTATAAGGAAATGATATAAATTTCATGCAATCACATGCTATGAAATGTCATAAATGCATGAAATATAATTATCATGAAATGTTATGTGAATAATATTTATAAAATATTATGTAAATAATATTATGAATTCAGGAAAAATATTAAAAATATTATGAATTCATAAACATGAAATATTATGAAATTTCATGATGGACTTGGCTTAATGGGCTTTGATATGGATTAGTGCAAAAGGTGATAAAAAGGAGGGAGCAAGGATTGAACCTTGAACCTCCTAGTTGCACTCTCCATGTCTTAACCACTACACCAAGCATTGTTTCTTGTTGAGAGAATAAGAAACATGCTTGTTAAGTGTGTAAGAGTGAAGAGACATGTCTTTTCATGAGAGAAGTATAAATAAGGGAGTTGGGATAACTTCCTCTTTTTATCTTCTTCCTCACTCTCCCAAAACCGAAACCCCATTGCCCTCTTCCTTGCATTTTCGAAATTTCCAACCTTAGGATTCTAAACCTAAGGCAATTTCAAGAAGGAAAGTTTAAGAGCCATTACTCCCTACCAAGACCAAGGAATACTAGAGAGAAGTTTTGGAAGAAAAGGATCTTCGCATACCCTCCAAGTGTAGGGTACCCTACGATTTAAAGAAGGCGAAATTTCCAGCGCTAGGATGTAAGTATCCTCTCGCCTGTGGCATAATTGTTATTGAAAGTATGTTTGTTTCATTCTTTTGAAAATTCACAACAACTTCCCTAGTGGAAGTTTCGGCCAACTCTTGTAAGGGGTCCAAGAGAAGGTTTTTGATCCAACTTTGATGCATGGGAAGACCTTAAGACTTAGGGTATACATGTAGATGGATTTTCTTCATGGTGTCAAGAACAAAACCTAGGGTTTTGTCCTTTAATGGGTTTCGGCCACACCCTAAAGGATGTGCTTGGCAAATTTTCATTACATGAAAATAACCCTTAAGACCTAGGGTATACTCATATGTGATGTTTCCAAATTTTTGGAAGGACAAAATTAGGGTTTGGTACCCTACAAGGTTTCGGCCAGACCCTTGTAAATTAGGGTTAGTGGATGCTAACCCCACTTGGAGGATTAAACCATGTTTAAATTGTTACATGAAATGTACTTGAGGTGTTTGTAGAAATGCTTGAATGAATGCTTGCTTGGAAAACCAAATCCCCTTACTTGTATGTTTCGGCCAACCTTAATTCTAGGGTTGGGAAGTACCTAATGAGACCATGAAGCATGCTACTACATATGTGATGTGTGTATAAATTATATGATCTATCTTGTTAGGTATAAAAGCATGCCTTATAGCCCATGGGGCACCTTGATGATATGAACATGATGTGTTTGATAATATGCCTAAAAAGGGTTACTCTATTAAAACTGGGATCAAGAGCACCCGAATGTGTGGTGTGTCCCTAGGGGATCAAGAGCACCCGAATGCGTGGTGTGTCCCTTTGAGAAGTGATTAGGAGTACCTTTAGGCATATACATATATGAGTAATTGCATGATAAATTACTATACTTTGAAAGTTGTGTACCCGACTCGGAAGGGGGTCGTTAAACAAATCCAATGAGCATGTTAAGGTCATGGCATTGGTAGGACGGAAGGGTCCTGCTCTAATTAGATTGGTGGCTCGCTACCCCAATTTATTAGGGAACGCGCATGATGTGGTACTACAACTGGGCCCTGGATGATGATATGATATTTTGAAGTACTTACCATTATGGAACCTTTTGAAAAGCATACTTTTCTCATCATGTGATAATATTGTTCCGTAAAGTACTTAGAGATAAATTGATGTGATGTTTATGATGCTTGATGAGATGCTTATGATGCTTAATCTTGTTCTATCTTGATTATTGAGTACATGATATGATGTATCGATATGGATTTTGCGAGTAGGCCCGGATTCTTACTAAGCATGTTTTGCTTACTAATTCATGTTGTTTTCTTATGCTGCAGATAGCGGTAAGAAATACTTGAATTAAAGGAAGAGGCAGAGGGAAGGCTAGAGGATGTGTGTGGTGATGGCTCGGGAAAGGATGAAAGATTCTATCTACCTTAGTTTGTCTAGAATCTAACTGCTTCCGATAAAAGATTGAAATTGTATTACTATACTCTGAATATATGATGATTGTGACTACTCTACTGTTAGAGATATGGAACCTAAGTCATGTTAGATAATACTATTATCAATGTCTAATTCCTATAGTATGCATGCTCAGTAAACTGCTAGATGTTTACTATTTTCGGTTGCTTATGAATGCTTCTTTTGTATATGCTTCTTTTGCATGTATATAAGATTAGATAACTCTTGCTATATCCTTACTTGAGATTTCATGCTATAGTGTGTTAAATGATTTTCCATATTAGGTTGTAAATGCATGTAGATATAAAAGAAACGAAAAACCTTGCTTGGTAAATTAGTTTTCAATAAGCATGCTTATTACTAGTACATGTATTGTAACTGTTTTGTTGGATATACATGTGTAACATGATTGGATGATATGAATGTATGGACCCGTAACCCCGCCTTTAGGGTAGATATAAGGTCGGGCGTTACAGTGCCCGTCCACTAATGGTCTCCTTTCCGGACTTTCCAGATGCGGAGAAACCCGTCTTACAGTTCAAGTTTATAATCAAAATAATAATTAAATTAAGTGCTTAAAATAAATGCAAACCAAAAAAAAAAAGTCGAAGCCTTGTCCAATCTGGAAGTCTGAAGTGCAGTGCACTTCCTCCTGGAGCCTCCTTGGTCGCAGAGCTTCATCTCTAGCACTTTTTTTTCCTCAAAATGCTTAGAATGTTGTAGCAGATGTTATTCTGAGTTGAGGGGTCGAACCCCTTTATATAGTCATGTCCAGGGCGCCTGTAAGGTTGTAGGGTGCCTGCCACGTGTTGCTCAAACTTCATCTTCGCACCGAACTCGCAGCAGGGATAGAAATTCCCTTCCCAGGTGCCTGGGACCTTCGCAGGCACCTAGGACCCCTCAGGCGCTTGTGTTAACAGGCGCCTAGGATGGGCCTGCCCAAGTTGGGGCACCCTTGAGGTCTGGGGCGCCTGTATTGATACAGGTGCCCTGGATGACCTTCCAAGCAGCCATTTTGTGTTTGCTTGCCTGCTTTGCCTCCAACTCTAGGTACCTGCAAGATACATAAACACAAGTCAAACAAGTATATAATCTTAGCCTTAAAGATTGGTTCTAACTTTGGATTTCTCACGAAACCCTAGGTCGAGCCGACGCCTAGTGTTCCCTTCCCGAGAAACGCGCCTTCGCCTACTCCTCTAAGGAGAAGTTGCCAACCGACTCCTCCGGTTGGACTTTTTCCCGATCTTCCGAATCAGGACTTTGGTGCCCAGTCCACGACCAAGACTTATTTCCCAATTCCACGAACCAGGACTTCGTGCCTAACCCTCAGTCAGGGCTTAGGTGTCCAACCCTCGGCCAGGACTTATTGCCCAATTTCATGAACCAGGACTTCGTGCCCAACCCTCGATTAGGTCTTAAGTGCCAGTCCTCAGCCAAGACTTAGTGCCCAATTCCTTGAACCAGGACTTATTGCCTAGGTTAACTAGGACTTTTCTTTACCTTGATAAGAATTTCTATTGCTAGTCATATTAATCCTGACTAGACTTCTCTTCTGCCAAACATCAAGTCCTGTTTGGCTTACTCCTTGGTCTAACTGACCAACCCTAGGTTTTCTGCAAAACATCAGATCCTGTTTAGCTAATTGATCAAACCTCAGTATATTAATTAGATTCAATCTATGTTTGATCATCCTGCCAAACATCAGGTCCTGTTTGGCTAACCCTTGGTTACCTTAACTAACCCTGGGTTCTGGTTGACTCTGCCAAACATCAGATCATGTTTTGCTAAACCTTTGTCAACCTGATCAATCCTGGGTTAACCCTACCAAACATAAGATCCTGTTTGGTTTAACTCTTGATCACTTTGACTAACCCTTACCTTGTCTAACACATATTACTAACTTATGTATATTGCTAAACATCGAAACAAAGGAAGACATTATTGATGCATCTTGCACCAACACTAATTACCATGTGTTGTAAACAATAATTAGCTGCTGACTTTCCTGTTCTTGAAGGAGAAGAGGGTACTTGAAGCTTGACTTTCTTATCCCTATACTGCTCTTTGGGCTTCACTCTCCCGAGTCAGTCTCGGAGTCTTATCTCCCGAGCTGACCTCGGGGGCCTTCTTCCGTTCTCCCGAGATAGTCTCGGGAGCTCGATCCCCTGTCTGACCTCGGGGGTCATCTTCCATTCTCCCGAGATAGTCTCAGGATCTCGATCCCCAGTCTGACCTTAGGTCACTAGTTTAGTAGACCCTGCCACGTAGCTTTCCCATGCCACGTGTCTCCCCTGATTGCCCATCCCTATCAAGCGTCCTATAGTTTGCTCTTTATCAAAGAACGCATGTAAAATCAGCTCATTCCTCCTGTACCCCTTCCGCCAATAATTCCTTTTTTAGTTCACTTTTCGAGACTTTCAAACTACCTTTTCATAATTTGATTTTAAAATAATAAATTATGGTTCGGATGCAGATATTCTCATTTTCCCTCACCCTATATATCTCTTCTTGTCATGTACAATATTAATCCCGAATCATTTACTATATTTTGCTACAATTGTGAAAAAGTTAAGAGATAATTAGAAGATTATCCTAAAAATAAATAATAAATGATGATTATATATTTTGAAAATATATTTTTAACATGAAATCAATATCAGGCCGCGTTGGACCTGATATTCGAGAATATCAAACCCTCTGATATTCAAAGTCAAAATTATTTTTTTCCAAATTAATTATAAATAATTAAAATAAGGATATAATAGAAAATGTAAAATATCAAAAAATATAAATAAAATAAAATAAAATAAAATAAGGAAGATATATAAAATATAAAAAATATAGAATTAGTAGAAAGATATATAAAATATAAAAAAAGAAATAGAGTTCGTAGAATTATATATATAAGAAATATATAAAATCGAAATTAAAATTAAATTTATATGTGTAAATTAAGATAGATTAGATATCATCGAAAAATTATTAAAAATTGATTAGATTTCATTTCAGGACCAAAGAGGACCTGAAATAAATTCATTTCAGACCATTTTTGAGCCTGAAATGAAATATCCAGGCTCTCTTAGGTGTGAAGATATAAAATATGGAAAGAAGAATAAAGCAAATATAAAAGAGAGAAAAGATAAAAATATAAATATACAAAGAGGGAAAGATAAAGCAAATATATAAAGAGATAAAAATATAAAAATATACATATAAAATATAAAAAAACATATAAATAAAACTTAAAAAAAAGTATAAAATATAAATAAATAAATAGAGTTTATATAAAAAATATAAAAAAATAAATATAATAGAAAAAAATAAAATATAAATATAAAAAAAGTAAGATAGATAATATGATATAAGTTAAAAAAATAAAGATATAAGTTTAAAAAATAAAGATATAAAGATGAGAGATAAAAAAGACAGTCTAAGTATGCTACAACCACTATATGATGCATTATTCCGTGCTAAGTGGCCCGACATGAGAAGATCATTGCTAGTGGTTAGGAATATATTTAGACACCACAATTACCTTCTCCTAGCTCAACCATATCTAGTGACATCAAGTATTGAGAAATTCAAATATCCTAGGTCCATCAGTGAGTTTTGGTGAAAACTCACTGATGGACCTAGAAAAGTTTGATTGCAACAATTTCAAATATTATAAGTTTATGGTGTTGCAAAAACTCGAATTGTGTTATCCAATGTATATTTAGGGGCTTTCTAGGTGTTCTTCAATAGTACTGCTAGGGATGAGCATCCTGGGGTTGACACATGACATGGGAAAGCTATGTGGCAGAGCTTACCAAATTGGTGCCCTGAGGTCAGACCTGGGTTCGGACTCCCAAGACTACCTTAGGAGAACTGAAGAAAGCCCCTGAGGTCAGACCAAGGGTCTGGCTCCCGAGACTACCTCGGGAGAACTGGGGAAGATCGAGGCCTCCAAAGCTCTCCTGAAGTCTCCATCTACTCTTTTTTCTCCAGACATCGTAGCGGATCCCATGCCCAAGCAATTTCGCGGTCAAGGAATTGCTGATTACGATGGGAAGATGAATCCGGAGGACCATATTTACAAATTCGAGAACACGGCTCTGTTACACCAATACATAGATGGTGTGAAGTGTCAGGTGTTCTTGAACACCTTATCAGGGGCCGCCCAGAGATGGTTTCAGAGGCATCCACAAAATTTGATAAACTCCTTTTTTGAGTTTAAAACCGTCTTCCTACACCACTTCGCCAACAGCCGGCGATACCAAAAGATGGCCAGTCGGAGCTATCCATGGGCGGCCAACGCTCAGCCTGTTTCAGACGGTGGTCTCAGTCTACCACCAAAAGATCAAATTCCCAGTGGGAGAGTGGGTGGCTGAAGTCAAAAGAGACCAACTGGCTTCCCAGCAGTGCTACATTGAGGAGGTTAGAACAGAAGCCCACAAGAACCCGAGGACATATGAAGCCTTGCAAATTTACCTGGTCAATCCCCAAGAAAAAGGAGCTAAAGAGGAACGTAGGGAGGTCGAAAGTGAAGAAGTCTAAATTCATCCTCAACAAGTTGGAGGAATCACAAGAATTGTTGCTGATCTTATGCTAGACTTAGAAGTCGACTGATCAGCTACTTGATGGACAATCGGGATGTGTTTGCATGGGCTACTAAAGAAATCAAGGGAGTCCCCCTTGCCTTGGCCACGTATCAGTTGCATATCACCCCGGGAGCCCGGTCAGTAAAGCAGAGGCGAAGACACTTTGCACTAGAGCAAGACAAGATAATCAGGGAAGAGGTCACAAAGTTGTTGAAGGTTGGACATATTAGAGAAGTCCAATTCCCGACCTGGCTGGCGAATGTGGGACTATGCCCAGGGGTAAATGGCGGGTCTGTATTAATTTTCATCATTTAAATAAAGTCTGCCCTAAAAACTGTTACCCCTTGCCTCGCATTGATCAGCTGGTAGATTCAACCTCCGACTGTGAATTTATTTGAATGTTGGATGCATATCAAGGATACCATCAAATTCCCCTTGCTCGGGAAGACCAAGAGATGGTCAGCTTCATAACGACAGATGACACTTACTACTACAATGTCTAATGGGTTCTCCCGGCACAAAACAATAAAAACGCAGCGGAAACAAGAACTCACGAGCGATCCATGCGAAAGAAAACTCGTATAAAGCTATCTATCTAATAGATCTATCTACTGTGTATACCTTTGGAGCGTGCCCTTTGCGTATCCCGCTCGTCCAAGAAGTGCCGGATCTCTTGCACGTTCAAATGTCCGTGCCACTATTCGTATCCACACGGACACAATCTCTCAACTTCGGGAGAACTACCTTAGTTGTGCTAGCAACTTGAGGTAGCTCGAAAACACCAAGAACTCTACAGTAGAGTTTCGCCAAGAGTGGAAGAGAGGAAGAAGAGAGGAAGGGAAGAAGAAAGCACACTTAGTTCCATTCGAAAATGACTTGACCCCTTTTATATTCATCCCAAGAATACCAAGAGTCATTTGTCTCTTTGCCTTCCCTTCATTAAAGCCAATAAAGAGCACATCTTTCCATGTGACTCTTCATCTTCTCTTCATCCAATGAAGAGAGACTTTTCTCTTTTCCGCATGCAAATCCGACCGGGCTTCTCGGGCATCCGACTCGGTCTCCCGACCAAGTCTCCCGAGTGCTGATCCCCGACTGCCGAGTGCCAAGCCCCGACTGCCGAGTGTTGATCCAGTCTGCCGAGCTCCGACTCAGTCTACCGAGTGCCGAGCTCCCGATCTGCGCTCCCGAGTTCCCAACTCGAGGTTAGATTTCTCGAGTTCCCAACTCGGGCTCGGACTCCCGAGTTCCCCACTCGGACTTGGACTCCCGAGTTCCCAACTCGGACTCCCGAGTTCCCAACTCGGACTCCCGAGTTCCCCAACTAGGGATCGGACTCCCGAGATCGGACTCCCGAGCTCCCCACTCGGACTCGGACTCCCGAGTTCCCCAACTCGGGATCGGACTCCAGAGTTCCCAACTCGGGCTCGGACTCCCAAGTTCCCCAACTCGGGCTCGGGCCTCCCGAGTTCCCCACTCGGGTTCGGACTCCCGAGTTCCCCAACTCGGGCTATCTGCCGAATAGAATTCCCGAAGCATTGCGTCCTTAGTGTGTGACCCAATAGGTTTTTACGACGTTGGCAATGCACCTAACGCCTTAGACACATAAGCAATGAGCGGCATCTAGCAATGCATCATTGCTACCCAAGTAACAAGAAAAGTCAAGATCCGAGTAAACCTCCGTGACTATGATAGTGTATGACCTTGTCCTTCTATCCTTGATATCTAGATTGACCAATGAGGCATAGACCGTGTCATCCTCAATCAATCTTGTGTTTCTTGATCCCCGAGTAGACTCACTCAAACAAATGAGCTCAATATCTCATATTGACTCATTTGAGCATGGCCATGCGTTTCAGTAGTCCTACTCGATCAAGGGGCCCACAGATATCACTCCCGTCATATGGGAGGGATAGATCTCATCTACATCACTCACATCCCTCCGCATAATTCATTACATACCCAGTGATTGCCTTTATAGTCCACCCTGTTACAGGTGACGTTTGACGATACCAAAGTACATAACTCTTTATGTAGGGAACCATGGTGACTTCAGGTCTAAGGACTATTCATACCAATAGTCACATGAGAAAGTCTATGACACTCATATGACAATCTATGAAACTTTCTCATGGCGGGTCATTCAGTACACATTCTCCAATGTATACCCATGTGTCAACTTGATATCACATATCCATGACTTGTGAGCTCAAGCCATCAGTTGACCCACATGCTAGTCTCCATGCATTAATATTGTCCCTGAATATTAATGCTCGACTAGGAATAATTTAGTGTAGTGTTCTCTACATTATCTCACTATCGATTCAACCAATCGATATAATGTAGATAAGAACCTACTACACAAGGACATTATTATACTTAGTCATTCGGCACAGAATACAAAGTTAGTATAATAACCAAACATGCCTTTATTAATAATTGAATATGATACAAAATGTCCCTAGTCAATCATCACATAATTGGCTCTAGGGCTCCTACTAACACATGCCATTCGGGTTGCGCAATACAGGGGCAAATTATCACCGAATGATGGATAAGATCATCCGCTACCAGATCGGGAGGAATATTAAAGTGTATGTAGATGATATCCTGGTCCAGACGCAGAAGGAGAAGGACATGATCGCCGACCTAGAGGAGACATTCGCTACCTTGAGGCTCAATGGACTAAAACTAAACCTCGCTAAATGTTTGTTCGGGCTGAAAAGTGATCGGTACCTCGGGTACATGGTGACAGAAAGAGGAATTGAGGCTAATTCGGAGAAAGTGAAAATCATTCTCAACATGTCATCCCCACGCAATATCAAAAAGGTACAACGGCTGAATGACAAAATTATAGCTCTGTCTTGGTTTATCTTCAGATCTGCTGACAGAACTTTGCCATTCTTCAAATTTGGAGGAAAGCTGTCAAATTTGAATAGGATGATCAATTCGAGAAGGCTTTTACAGATTTAAAAGCATATCTCTCTGAACTCCCCATCCTATATAAGCCGCTGGAGGGAGAATCATTATTTGTCTACCTGTCTGTAGCTGAGCAAGCCGTAGGTTCTGCGCTTATTCGAGAAGAAGGTACCACTCAGTATCCCATCTATTTCTTTAGGCACCTCTTGAAAGACGTAGAAACTCGGTATACTACCCTAGAGAAGCTGGCATATGTCTTAGTACTGATGACCCGAAGACTGAGACTATATTTTTTGGCGCATCCTATTGTGGTGCTCACTAATAGCCCACTCAGGTGCATCCTCACAAATCCAGAGGCCTCGGGACGGCTGATCAAGTGGATGGCAGAGTTGAGCGAGTATAGACTTGAGTATCACCCCGTACTGCTATCAAGGATCAAGCTCTAACTAATTTTATGCTCGAGGCTGTCTCAAGACCTGAAGCTGATAAAGTGTGGCAATTATATGTTGATGGCTCCTCCAACAACAAGCATAGTGGGGTCAGAGTTTTGATGATTTCTCTCAAAGGAGATGTACTATAATTATCTATCCGACTCAACTTCCGAGCCACCAATAATGAAGCCGAATATGAGGCGATCCTAGCGGGGGTCCAAGCTGCCAAGCAAGTGGGAGCTGCTCGGGTTATATTGAACTCGTATTCTCAACTCGTAGCTCAGTAGCTAAAATGAGAGTTTAAAGTTAAAAATGAGCGCATGCAGGGGTATGTGACCATATATGAGCAGCTGAGGTTTTCTTTCACTGAAGTTATTCTGTAGAAGATATCTCGAGCTGATAATGTCAAGACAGATGAGCTAGCCAAATTGGCGAGCTCCCTTGCACTATGAACGCTGGAAGAGCCTAGCACTTCAGAAGGAGTCGTGGCCCAGATTGAAGAAGAAATTGTCGACACTGTGTTACCTGACTGGAGGGAGCCCTATGTGGAGTTCCTACACAATGGATCCATGTCGGCAAGTGATAAAGAAGCTCGACTTTTCCATCTCAGGGCTTCAAAATTTACACTGGTTGGAGAGCAATTATATAAAAGATCATTTGTCCGACCGTTGCTCAAGTGTATTGGTCCAGGGGAGGTCAACTACATCATAGGGGAGGTTCACGAAGGCATCTATAGAAGCCATATCGGGGGCGGTCCATGGCTCAAAAGATTATTCTGGTCGGATATTTTTGGCCCAGACTGCAAGCAGTTTGTTGTCGAGTGCGAAGCATATCAAAAACATTAACATATAACTCACCGCCCGACCGAATTACTTTGAGCCTCCACTATTTCATGCCCCTTTGACCAGTGGGGAACGAAAATTGTAGGTCATTCCCGATCGGACCTCAGCAGAAGAAGTTCTTTTTAGTATTGGTCAACTACTTCTCCAAATGGGTTGAAGCTAAGCCGCTTGCGCACATCACAGAGATCGTCGTAATGAAGATCCTGTGCAAGGATATAGTCTACAGGTATGACATTCCTTATAAGTTGTTGTTGGATAATGACATTCCTTATAGTCCGCCCATCCCGATCGCTTGCCCCTGGAATGGTCAGGGGAGTTAGCTGGAGTTGCGATTTCGGCATAGTGCTCCGCCGCAGGAGAGGGCACCCTTCAGTAGCTCTTCGAGAGAGGAATTTTAACCTCTTTCTCCTCCGCGATCATAGGAGACACCGGAGGCGGCGAGCCCTCTTTCGGGGGCAGGAGGAATTGAGAGTCTCTCCTGATCTTCCTCCTTGGGCAAGACGAGCTATCTACGCCCCGTTTTTCCAGTCGACTCTGTCGTCGATGGAAGAACCTGAGCTCTAGGTTTTTCATCATCACCTCCCGTCCCAGTGGGAGCAGGGGAGCGATTAGCTCCCTGAACACAAGGCAGCTCTTGTGCTGACTCGGAGCTTTCAAAATTCTCGGTCACAGGGGCAGTAGGAGCTGGAGGAAGGGAGAGGTCCTGCTCGTCTGCCAACTCCCACATAAGGAGTTTGCTCATTGCCCAGGACAACATGACATTCTCTGTAACACAAAAATAAGGAAACAACAGTTAGAATCAACAGGTGTTTAACAAAATATTAAACTTGCTGAGGCTATGGCTAAGGCCGATGGCTTTAGAGCTAAGCCCAACCCGATACAGGAGTTCTTCACGCTGTACTAGGCTAGGGTCGTGGAACTTCATTCCGACTAAGACGCTTCTGGCCCATTAATACCTCTGGTCCTGCTGGAAGTGGCCCAAGTCCGGAAGAGAGGGCAGGTCTTCTCGCCAGCAAATCGGGCAGAAAGGATGCTCAGGAAGCCAAATGAAAAAGAAGCACTCCTTCCATCCCTTATGGGATGAAGGGAGGCTTCCGATGAACTTATGGCCAGGGCGAGCGGTGAAGCTAAATGCCCCTCTAGAAGCCAAGTTTGGGAGGAAGAAGAAGAAGCAAGGGGTTAAAGGTATATTAAAAAGTTTGAAAGGGATAAACGCCCTGCCTATCTGAGCGAAGGCATTGGGAGCCATTTGGTGTAAGGGGATATCAAAGTACTCAGATATGACCATGAAAAAGGGAGGAAGAGGAAAACGGAGGCCAAACTCTACTTGCCCTAGGAAAAAGGTGAAAAATCCTAAGAAAGGTTCTACTTGAGATTGGTCTATCCTGGGGACCTCAACCTCAAACTCCGCTGGAATGCCATACGCTTCACAGGCGGCTCTCAAGGTGTTCGTCTTGACCTTCAAGGAGGTAGCTTCATACCACTCCGGACAATACGTCCCTTCCTCTCCAGACCTCTCTTTCCTATCTTGACCCTTCTTTCCCTTTCCTTTCTTGCCCATGGTAATGAAGAGGAGAATGATGGAGGTGAACGAGACTTACGCGTGAAGAAGAAGCCATAGCAAAAGGAAACTCTAGTATGCAGAAGTGGGATGCACAAGCTCTGGTAGTCGGCGGTGCAAGAAGACGGAAGGTCGCTTTCACCTTTCCCTTTTATACGGAAGGAGCCGCTCTCGTGCGAGGAATAAGGGCACGACACATGGACGGTGATAACTGCAAATCTCGAGGCATCGCCATTCATTATGGTCGTCGGTTGGTATGACCTTACTAAGTGTATCAGAGGGAAATCACATGGAAAAGACCCTGCCACATGGCAGTATTCTATGCGCTGGAACGCTCTTTCACCATTAAGATACCCCATGAGCTCTTAATGGGTGATGAACAGCTATTATTACCGGGCCTTGGAACTCACAAGGATGCTTGGATTAACTCAAAGGACTGCCTTGGGCCAAGGGATGAATGTTTCGATTCCTAGGACCCGAAAAGTCGTCAAGAGAGAATGAAAGGTAATATGGGCCCCGCAGATACTTCGCTCCCCCTCATTGTGTCACCATCCTAATTAGTCAACCACACTTCCTTCGATTAGACTTAAAGGATAGACTTGTGATAGGGATGAGCATCCCGGGGTGGACACGTGGCACGGGAAAGCTACGTGGAAGAGCTCACCGAACCAGTGTCCTAAGGTCAGACCAAGGTTAGGGCTCCCAAGACTACCTCAGGAGAATTGAAGAAAGCCCCTGAAGTCAGACCAGGGATCTGGCTCCCGAGACTATATTGGGAGAACTGAAAAAGGCCCCGAGGTCAGCTCGGGAGATAAGACTCCGAGACTGACTCTAGAGAGTGGAGCCCAAAGATCAACTTAGGAATAAGAAAGTTAGGATTCAAGCACCTGCTCCTCCTTCCAGAATAGGAAAGTCATCAGGTAATTATTATTCGCAAAGCACGGTAATTAAGGCCTTAATAATCACACTAGCCGTTACCAAAAGAGAATAACTATCAAGTAACCAATGATTAAGGTGTTGGTGCTGGAAGCACCAAAGTCAAACCTGAGTTTTGATAATCGCAAAGGGTTCAGAAGTTAAGGTTTTATTGTGGTCTAACAAGGATAATCAGGTGTGCAGGTAAAGCCCTAGGTACACTAGGCACGAAGTCTTAGTTTTAAGAATTGGGCACTAAGTTTTGGCTGCGGGCTGGACAACTAAGTCCTGACATAAGGTTAGGCAATAAGTCCTGGTCATGAACTGGGCACCGAATACCTAGTGAGTAAAGTTGGGCAATAAGTTCTGGTCGTGGACTGGACACTGAAGACCTGGTGAGTAAAGCTGGGCAATAAGTCTTGGCCGAGGGCTGGGCACCGAAGACCTGGTGGGCAAAGTTGGGCACTAAGTCCTGGTCATGGACTGGGCACGAAGACCTAATCCGGGGGATTAGGTAAAAGTCCAACCGGAGGAGCCGGTTGGCAAACAGGTAAAATCTCCTGAGAGGAGTAGGTGAGGATGCATTCCCCGTGGAGGGAACATTAGGCATCGGTTCGACCTAGGGTTATATTTGGGAAGCCCAAAGTCAGAACCAAGACAGCTCAGGCTATAAATTATGCTTAACTCTACATCATTTATATGTTTCTTGTGTTTTGGAACTAACCCTGGTTGCAGGAACGAAGGGATGAAGGTTTCTGCTCCCAGGTGCCTCAATGGAGTGAGGCGCCCTGCTGGGCTAAGCGACTGTATTGAGACAGGCGCCTCAGACGAAGGGTTAATTCTAGCCACTACGAAGCAAGCCTCAAGACTGCATATGAGGAGCCTATGTTAACACAGGCGCCCCAGTCAGCTCAGGCGCCCTGGTTGAGGGGATAAGCGGTGGCCAAGTCTGTGGATTGAGGTTCGCATAGAGGGGGCCACGTGTCAGGCGCCCCCTTCAGCACAGGCGCCCCAGCTACGACTATATAAAGGGGTTCACCCCCTTGTCTTCCACAACAATTACTTTCTACGCACTCATTCAAGCGCTCTGCTCCGACAAACTTCGTGCTCAAGATTCAAGCGCCAACGATAACCCGCGGCTCCGAATTTCCAACCTCTCCGGTCATCAATATAAAATTATTTTACTACTGTTTCTTCTTTTTAATTCTATATTCGAACTTTAGTTGTAATATTTTACGCAATATAAAATTGCCCATCGTAAATGGTCAAGGACCCTGGGACTTGGAGTAGTAGCCGACCGCGACTCCAAACCAAGTAAAACAAACGTGTTAGCATTGCCTTGTTTTACTTTCCGCTGCGCAATTTCTCTAAGTTTTCCGAAAAGTTAATGATCAATATTCACCCCCCTCTATCGATTCAATCCGATCCCACAAGTGGTATCAGAGCGGGTGACTCAAACTTGGTGCAACCACCAGTTGAGTATTTTTTTTCGGATTTGTCGAATTTTAATATTTTTTTCGCTCGTATTTTTCTCGTTAATCGAGGTTGGTGTTGTTGAGGTAATCTGTGATCCGGAATGACCAAGTGTTTTGATGTTTGGGCAAAGGGTTTAAGTTAGGTTTATCCTTGTGTTCTTATATGTGTATGTTGAGTGTGCAGGTTGTACAGGTTTCACATATGGACGTGGCTGGACGACCTCGATACAATGAAGGGTGACATGGAGACAAGTTGGAGGCTTGTGTGCACCCGAGAGACCTTGGAGAGCAGGGATGATGAGCTGATGGGTGCGGGCTTCAAGGTATACGTGAAGGATGGCATGGAGGTAAGCTGGAGGCTTGCGTGCATTTGAGGGACGGGAGCCGAAGATGAAGAGGGCGCGAAGGTAATAGTCGAGGCTGCGGATGAGGAGTCAGTTGAGTCGTGAGGGTATGAGTGTTGTGTGATTGTACTAGAGAAATCCTAGGGTTTGAGTGCGAAGTGGAATGTACTCGAGAAGGGTATCCTTAGGTGGGTGAGTAGACCAGTCGACTGGCTGGGGGCAGTCGACTGATGAAACTCACAGAAAGGTTCTGGCTGGGGACCAGTCTACTGCTCTGGGAGCAGTCGACTGGTAGGTGGCTGGTGAGTTGGCTGAGAATTCGAACGTTGGGGTTGCAACGGTCGAATTTCAATGGTACCAGTCGACTGCCCTGGGAGCAGTCGACTGGTGGTAAGGGTTTCAGCCCGAGTCCTATTTAAAGAGGTCTTCGTGGTGGCTGAGATTCTTGACGAATCTTGTTTTGGTTAAAGGCAAGATAGTAGTCTTTGTGCTCAGAGGTTTGCTTGGAGTTGTGGCTAGGTTTCTCCACCCACAAGGAGCGACGAGGGCTAGCAGGAGGTTATCCGGGGAGTGATCCACCGACGGATTCTTGGATTAGTCAACCGTCCGGGGTGGATACCAAGTAAATCTTCTTTGTTAGTGTTGTTTGTTTTCTTTATTATTGTTTCCGCTATGCAACTAACTGTTGGATCGAGAAAAATGATAGAGGGGGGGGGTGAATGTCGTCAAAACTTTTCAGATAAATTAAAGAGCGAAAACGCAACGAAAATAATCAAATGTACGCAAGAACACAAGGTTTTTTACTTGGTTTGGAGTCACGGTAGGCTCCTACTCGAAGGCCCATGGTCCTTGACCGTTTACTTTGGGCAATACTATAATCGCGCAAAATATGGTTTACAATTTTCAGTACAACATTATTTATGAAATTGAAATGCTACACTTTTCATTACCGACACCCGATGTAGATCGTATTTTGGTGCAGAGGGTCGTTGTCGGCACTGAGATCTCGAAGACGGAGTTTGCCGGAGCGTAGCGCTTGAACGAAAAGCTTTGGAGCGTTGCGAAATTGTGTTGTTGAAGCCTTGGGGTCGAGCCCCTTTTATAGTCCTCTATCGGGCGCCTAATAGGTTGGGGGCGCTTGACATGTGCCCTTCGATCCGGAAATCCTTATCCGCGTGCTCGGTCAGTGCTTATCCTCCCCACTTGGGCGCCTGATCTGATGGGGGCGCCCGTGACCTCACGGGCGCCTGATCCGCCTTGGTTCAGTGGCTTCGCAGTTGGTATTTGGTTTTTGCCTTCATCCTTGGGTGCCCATGTCCTTACGGGCGCCTGAGCCCAATCGGGCGCCTGACTCCATTCGGGCGCCTAGGCCTAGTGAAGAACCTTCACTTGCAGACAATCAGCCCTTCAACCCTGCAACTAAGGTTAGTCCTCAAAACATTATAAGTGGTAATTACAGTTGTAGCTGTCTTGGTTCTGACTTCGGGTCTCCCAAATGGAACCCTAAGTTGAATCGACGCCTACTGTTCCCTCGACGGGGAATGCGTCCTCATCTACTCCTCTTAGGAGAGTTTACCTTTTGTCAACAGGCTCCTCCAGTTGGACTTTTGCTGATCCACCAGACCAGGTCTTCATGCCCAACTTCCGGCCAGGTTTTCGATGCCCAGCCCGTTGCCAGGACTTCATGTCCAGTCCTTGACCAAGACTTCGTGTCCAATCCTTAACAAGGACTTCTTTGCCCAGCCCTTTGCCAGGACTTCTTGCCCAGTGTACCTAGGTCTTCTTCCTGCATACTTAGTAAGCACATTAGAACACAATAACATCTTAACTCTTGAACCCTTTGCCATTATCACAACCTAGGTTTGACTTAGGTGCTGCCTGCACCACCAATCTCCCCCTTTTGGATTTATGGTAACCCGGTTCAAAAAGTTAAGTTAAACAACAAGGTAAATTACCAGTTTTAATTTCCTCCCCCTGGAAGAAATCTCCCCCTGAGTTTTTCAAACATTTGTGGGGGTTTTGAAAAAGTTTCTAAGACTTTGTTGAAAAAGTTTTTCAGGTTTTCAATACTTAGAAAATTTTCAAGACGGGATTTTTATGTTAGAAAGATTTTCCAAAATATTTTGGGTTGGGCACTTAGAAAATTTTCCAATATATTTAGTACTTTAGAAAATTTTCAAGGGAATTTTAAAATTCTTAGAAAATTTTGCACTAGAAGAAAAATTTAGAGTAAGTACTTAGAATATTTTGAAAACAATTTTAAGTTAAGTACTTTAAAAAGAATTTTCAAAACAATTTGAGTTAATTACTTTAAAAAGAATTTTCAAAATAATTTGAGTTAAGTACTTAAAAGGAATTTTCAAAACAATTTTTGAAGAAAATTTTAAGCAGTTTTAATACTTAGAAAAAATTCAAGCATAGTTTTGAATTTTATAACACTTTAAAAATTTCCCAAAGTGATTTTGAATTACTTTACTTTTTGAAAAAAAGGAGATAAAAAGTTTGAAACATCAAAAATTTTAAAACCTTCTTTTCTCTCCTTTCCAATCTCTCCCCCTTAGCCATATATCAAAAAATATTGTAAAAAAAAACTGAGTAATAAAATTATGGTGTTGTACTGAACCAATTCTTAGTATAAATTGGACAAAAGCCATTTATATTTTCTCTTTCGGGTCCTGTCTAACCCAATTAGCTACTTACTAACTGTTATAAATAGTAGTTTTTGCTAGGGTTAGTCAAGTTAAGTGATTTGATCAAGTTAGATTTTCTAAGTTTGACACTTAACCTGATTACTGTTTAATTGGTATTTATTGCCCCAATTACTGTAGATGCACTAACTTAAAGCATCTTGAATTAAGGCATAGGCCTAAGCATCTCAACCTAGTCTAGGTTGTCAATCAAAAGTACCCTATGATGCTTGTGAGATGCAGACTTCTAGATCTATAGGTGCATGCAGTTCTAGGGTTAGGGCTTAAGCTAAGTCTATTTGCGAAAAAGTCCTAGTTTTGAAGGGGATAAGTTTTGAAAAAGACTAAGTCTGAAAATCATTTTTAATAACATAATAAAAATAAAGAAATAATTTTTCAAATTAAATGAGAAATAAAATAGTTTTTGAAAAGAACATAATTAGAGCAGTCCTATTCTATCAAGCATAACTCTAACTGCCTTCTTAGTGAGCTGAACTCAGACTCAGGTAAGGGTTTAGTGAAGATATCAGCTAAGTTAGATTTTGAGTCTACATGCTAAAGGACTATCTCACCCTTGGCTACATGATCTCTTATGAAGTGGTGTTTAACTTCTATATGTTTAGTTCTAGAGTGTTGGATTGAGTTCTTAGTTAGATTAATTGAACTTATGTTATTAATGTAGACTTGGGGTTGGGTGTAATCATGTTGGAGGTCCTTAAGAGTGTGCATCATCCATAAGAGTTGTGCTACACACTCTCCTAAAGCAACATACTCAGTTTCGGTTGTGGATAGAGCTACGCAGTGTTGCTTTCTATTGCACCAACTAACTAGAATATTTCCTAACAGTTGGTAGCTTCCACTTGAACTCTTTCTATGTAGTTTGCAGCCAGTATAGTCAGAATCCGAGTATCCTGACAGGTCAAAAGTTGAGGTCCTAGGATACAAAATCCTTACATTTAGGGTGCCCATGATGTATCTAAGTATTCTTTTTAGGGCTGCTAAGTGCGTTTCCTTAGCACAGGTTTGGTGTCTAGCACACATTCCTACAGCAAAAAGGATATCAGGTCTGCTGGCTGTAAGGTAAAGTAGACTTCCAATCATACTTCGGTATACTTTAAGGTCTATAGGTTTACCATCAGGGTCACTATCTATTTTTACATTTGTGGCCATAGGGGTACTTATGCTTTTGGAGTTATCCATCTTAAATTTCTTTATTAACTCCTTACCATATTTGGATTGATGGACATAATTTCCATCCCTAGTTTGCTTAATTTGTAATCCTAGAAAGAAGTTGAGCTCACCAACTAAGCTCATTTCGAATTCATTTTCCATTATTTTTACAAATTCTTTTAAGAAATTTGAGTTGGTGGATCCAAAAATTATATCGTTAGCATAGATTTGGGCAATAAAGATGTCTTTTTCTAAGGTTTTAACAAAAAGGGTTGAGTCAATTTTTCCTTGGTTAAATTCCTTAGAAATGAGGTAGGTCGATAGGCATTCATACCATGCCCTAGGTGCTTGTTTTAGTCCATATAGTGCCTTATTGAGTTTGTAAACTTGGTCAGGTTTTTCTAAGTCCTCAAAATCGAGGGGTTGTCCTACATAGACTTCTTCCCAAATAAACCCATTCAGAAAGGCGGATTTTACATCCATTTGGTAGAGTTTAAATTCATTATGGGTTGTAAAGACTAGCAACATTCTAATAGACTCAAGTCTGGCTACTGGAGCATAGATTTCATCATAGTCTAACCCTTCGACTTGACTGAACCCTTTAGCTACTAAGCGGGCTTTATTTCTAACTATTTCCCCTTGGTCATTTAGCTTATTCCTAAACACCCACTTAGTGTCAATAATGGATTTGCCCTCAGGTTTAGGTACTTGATAAGCCCCAAAATACTAGATTAAATTGTCATGAAAGTTGGGACCATCAGATTTAAATGTGATTGAATAACTGGAAACCCTTTTTGCTATCAAAATATGAAAACGTAGTAAAGAGGCCACAGGTCGTATTTTTCTCGGGGCTAGTTGATATAATTTGATTCGCGCTTGTATTTAGGTGTCGTTTGTGTTTTTGGGTTTCAAATAAGTAATTGGATTTTGGGTTTGTTCGTAATTCAGAAATGGAAGTGGCAATAAAAAGGAAGGAACTTGACCAATAGACCACTTAATCCACTAAAACAAGTAATCAATTTTGGAAAATGAATCTGATTTCAGATTGCAAAACAAATGTTAAACACCAAAACAACACAGCAGCCTAAAACAGTTCACTACAAATTCAATCCTAAGATTTGTCTTGATACCAAGATGGATACAAACTTGTAAGCATGTAAAAACTAATGTGCCAAAGATTTGAATTAGCTGCAGCACTTGTAACTGATTAACTCAGCTTGAGGGCTAGGCTAACAAGGAGAACAATTGCAGAATTCTATGAAGACATTCCAACACTTGAAAACTGATAACAGCAGGTATAAGCTTAATTCAGAGTCTCACAAGATCAGTTGAGATCCAATGCGTAAAACATGCTTGAAAAGAGATGCAACTAAGTCCAATTGATATTTAGAAAGTGGCTGATAATTCAGAAATGTTTCCCCAATTTGACACACACCTAGCTGCTGAATTTCAAACATGCAGAAATATGAGTTCAACAACAAGTCATTGACACACTAAACTGATGCTCAGAAATTACCTTGATCAGTCCCAATGCAATTCATATATCTGATGCAGAAACCATGGATACAGCAAGAATTCAATGTAAACCGTGAGGCTGAGTTCAGGATAATAGATATGCAGAAATTGAAGAATGCAGTGATAACATGCAAAATTCAGAAACCGAGTTGGATTTTGAAACCAAGCAAAACCACTAAATTCGAATGCAATGGAAAACCAACTCGAATCTCATTGATACAAACTTCAGCCTATTCAAACTGAAACAATGCAGAATTGTAACACCCCAAATTTGACAATGTAAAATCATGACAATGTATGAAAATGGTTATAATGAAATGATATAAATTTCATGCAATCACATGCTATGAAATGTCATGAATGCGTGAAATATTATATTCATGAAATATTATTATCATGGAATATTGTCATGGAATATTATATTCATGAAATATTATTATCATGAAATATTATCATGAAATATTAGATTCATGAAATATTATTAATATTATGAAATTTCATGATGGGCTTGGCTTAATGGGCTTTGATATGGGTTAGTGCAAATTGTGATAAAAAGAAGAGCTAGAAAGGAGGAAGCAAGGATTGCACCTTGAACCTCCTAGTTGCACTCACCATGTCATAACCAATGAACCAAGCAATATTTCATGTAGAAGGAGTAAGGAACATGCTTGTTAAGTGTGTAAGGGTGAAGAGACATGTCTTTTCATGAGAAAAGTATAAATATGGGAAGTTGGAATAACTTCCTTTTCTTCTCTTCTTCTTTCTCACTTCTCCCAACCGAAACCTCCATCATCTTCTTCTCTTTTTCCATTTTCGAAAACCTCATCCAAGGGTTCTAACCCTAGGGCAATTGCAAGGAGTAAAGCCCAAGTGTCTTTGCCTTCTACCAAGACCAAGGAGTCCTAGAGAAAAATTGGAAGAAAAAGGTTTTCACATACCCTTCAAGTGTAGGGTACCCTATGATTTAAAGAAGGTTAAATTCCAGCGCTAGGATGTGAGTATCCTCTCGCCTGCAGTGTAATCGCTTTCGGTTGATTGTATGCTTTTCTTGTGGTTGTTTTTGAAAATGGGAGTTCCTCCCTTGTGACCATTCGGCCACCACCATGGAAGAGGGTTTGGTTGCTTCTTGATGCATGAGGATATCCCGAGGAACTTAGGGTATGGATGTATGTTGTTCTCCAAATTTTTGAGAGAACAAAAAGTAGGGTTTGGTACCCTACAAGTTTCGGCCACCTATGGTTGGAGGTCCAAGAGAAGTTTTTTTTGATTAAATCTTGATACATGCTAGTGCCCTAGGGATTCTATACACATATGTGTTGTTTCTAAATTTTTGAGAGAACAAAAATTAGGGTTTTGGTCCCCTACAAGGTTTCGGCCAAGGCTTGGATTTCCTTAGGGTTGTGAAGTGAAATCACTTCTTGATGCATGACATGAATGCTAACAAATGTTGTATACATGTGTGTTGTTTTCCAAATTTTTGAGAAGACAAAATTAGGGTATGCTACCCTATATAACTTTCGGCCAACCCAAAGGGAATTAGGGTTTAAGGTTGCATGATTTTCCTTATGATATATCCATGCTTAATGGTATAAGTGAAGTGTTTGTAAGAATGCTTGAATGAATGCTTGATGGGAAAACCAAACTCTTTACTTGTGACTTTCGGCCAACCCTAGTTCTAGGGTTGGGAAGTACTTAATGAAATCACGAAGCATGCTACTAATTATGTGATATGTGTATAATGTATGTGACTTAACTTGTTAGGTATAAAAGCATGCCTTATAGCCCATGGGGCACCCTGATGATGTGAACATGATGTGTTTGATAATATGCTTAAAAAGGGATACTCTATTGAAACTGGGATCAAGAGCACCCGAATGTGTGGTGTGTCCCTAGGGGATCAAGAGCACCCGAATGTGTGGTGTGTCCCTTAAAGATGTGATTAAGAGTACCTTTAGGCATATATATATATATGAGTAATTGCATGATAAATTACTTTACTTTGAAAGTTGTGTACCCAACTCGGAAGGGGGTCGTTAAACAAATCCAATGTGCATGTTAACTGAAGGTCATGGCATTGGTAGGACGGAAGGGTCCTGCTCTAATTAGATTGGTGGCTCGCTACCCCAATTTATTAGGGAACGCGCTTGATGTGGTACTACAACTGGGCCCTAGATGATGATATGCTATTTTAAAGTATTTAGCTTTATGGAACTCTTTGAAAAACATGTTATCATTATATGATGATCTTGTTCTGTAAAGCATTTAGAAATGTTTGATATGATGCTCATGATTCTATCTTGAAATGATCCTGTGCTGTAAAGCACTTGGAAATATGTGATGTGATGCTTATGATGCTTATAGTTCTGTCTTGATTACTGAGTACATGATATGATGTATTGATATGGTTTTGCGAGTAGGCCCGGATTCTTACTAAGCATGTTTTGCTTACTAGTTCCTGTTCTTTCTCTTATGCTGCAGATAGCGGTAAGAAATACTTGAACTAAAGGAAGAGGCAGAGGGAAAGCTAGAGGATGTGTGTGGTGATGGCTCGGGAAAGGATGAAAGATTCTTATCTACCTTATTCTTGTCGAGAATCTAAACTGCTTCCAATAAAAGATTAAAATTAGATTACTATACTCTGAATGTATGAAGATTATGACTACTCTACTGTTGATTAAGTTAGAGATATGTCATGTTAGATAGTACTATCAATGATGTCTAATTCTTGTAGTATGCATGCTAAGTAAAATGCTAGATAATTACTATTTCCTGTTGTTTATGAATGCTTCTTTTGCATGTGTCTAAGACTAGATAACTCTTGCTATGTTCTTATGTTCTATCTTGTCCAAACCATGTTTAGATCAGTAAATTATGAAGTTAAATGATCTCTTCCTATTAGGTTGTAAATGCATGTAGATATAAAAGAAATGAGAAAACCTTGCTTGGTAAATTAGTCTTTAATAATGCCTGCTTGCTACACTTCTTGTAGTATAATTGATTTCCACTGGTTATACATGCTTAGCATAATGAATGATATGAATGTATGGATCCGTAACCCCGCCTTTAGGGTAGATATAAGGGCGGGCGTTACATGAATTGTGATCGAAACTCAATCAAACTAATTAGCAGGCTATAGAAAACAATTGCATGGCTGATACTACAATTTAGCACAAGAGTGAAGGTCGCTGCAATTCGAGAATAGATCTGATCAACTCAGAAATAGCTGGAAGGAGAAATGGATTAAGAAACTGCAGAGCATGAGTGTAGAAGTTCAGCAAAACCAATTCAATTGCAGAAATGCAGGAAAAGAAAACAGAGAACAATAAATTCAGAAACTCACCAACGATTCAGATCAATTATACCAAACTAATATCAGAAATGATTTGGAATTGAGCTAGACTAACTGATTTCGAGCTAGAAACAATCAAAGGATTTCGAAACTGAACTAAAGTCTGCAGAAAAAGCTGATACGCAAGTTGTAACAGGGAAAAAAGAAATTGATACGCAACAATTAAACATCAAAGAAACTGAAAATAGCAGCTATTGTCCACTAGACCAAATCACTAGCTAATTTACTTGCCAAATTGAAATTTAACTACTGCAAAAACCATTCAAAACAAAAATTACATAAATTGAATAGAAATCAGAAACTGCAGAAACCAAATTTAACTACAGAAACGACATTACAGCTAATGAACTAAAATTAACCAATGAAACTAAACCCCAATCCTTCCCTAGCTCGAATTCTCCTTGTTCGTCACGCAAGTGTGAGCCTCGAACCCGCAAGCTCAACAAATCAATGAGAAAACTCAATCTGTGCTTGAATTCAGCTCAACTTGCTCAAATCTGAAACTTCCATTTGATTTCTTGGATTTAACTGCGTCCGCGTGAATTGGTGAGTGGATGATGATCAAAGCTACTCAGAGAACCCCTCTGGATAGCTCAGGTGGAAGGTAATAGAGCACAGCCGATCCTAAGGTATCAAATGGTAGAACTGCGGAAACCTCTCAACAGCCCTGTTTCTTGGACAATTTGAGGCTGGAAACTTCACAGATGAGTCTTCCTAATGACCTAGAACATAAGCTAGTGAAGAAATTGTGGTGGTCGCGCCTCGGATTGAAGAGAAACTTGAAGCAAAGCTATGAACTATCGAAGAAGACGACTACTGCGGTGGAGACGCGACAAGGCTTGGCTGCGCAGGAAATTTCCTTAAGTAATAACCAATGGACGGCTGTGATTGATTTGAGAAAATCCAACGGCTGATCTTGCTCTGATTGGAGCCAAACTTTGATGATGATGATCTGGGGTCAGGATCTGCCTCGTGATAGCTCGGATCCTCCAGATTTGCAATGGATGGTCCAGATCAACTCTATCTGTGAATGGACGCTCTAGAGCCCTCCTTGCTTGATCCAACGGTTGATTGAGCTCTGATTGGAATGAAACCTTCAGATCTTGATCATAGAGCTTGATCAAGCCTAACCCTAGCTCGGATTGCTTCAGATCATCCCGGATGGCTCAGATCTAGCCGCTCTTGAATCGGACGGCACAGATTAATTGTAAGCTCTATAATTCGATCCGGTTCACATCCGACTCAAGTTTGACCCAGTATGCCCTAGGTCCAGGATCCTTTCATGCCTACAAAAATATATCAGAAAATTAGTGGCCAAATAATCCAAAAATGTGTAATTTTGTAATTAAGTCCAAAATAAGAGGAAATCCTAAACCTAGGGTAAAATCACAATTAAACAATAAAAACATAGGTCAAACATGGATTTTAGCAACTCAAATGATCAATAAAATGGTATCTATCAACTCCCCCACACTTAACCTTGAGCGTCTCACGAAAACTACTAAATAAGTATCCCTTAGGTTTTCTAAAGCATAATTAGAAGCAATTGAAAAGAAATTACCTAAGGTTGTCAATTCTCATAAATCTAAGCTCTATGGATTAGTATCTTGTCCTTAAATCAACAACTCAGCCTTTTCATCCATCATGAGTCATTGAGATGAATTTAAATCACTAGCCTTTCAAGGAAAATTTTTGTGGCTCTCTCCTTAAGTTCTAACTTGATGATGGAAGTGGAGCTCACTCAAACACATATGATTCTTGCACTACCATAAGCTTGCTTATTATCTACTCTCCACCATTATTCATGAATAGGATCAACATCTACAAAAACAAATAAAAGCATGGAAAATGGTAAGAAATGGAGTAAAAATTAAGAAAATGAAAAAATTGATGGAGTGGGAGACTTGGTTGTTCAAAAATATTTCCAATGTGCTTTGCCCCATCTTGACAGTCCTCTAATGATATCAAAAGTGTGGTGAAGTCAAATTTAAATAATTGCCTTTGATTTGGATGAAAAACCCTTCCTTGGTTTCAATGTGCCAAATTGCCTTTTGTGTGCCAACTTTGCTCTTTGTTTTGTTCTCTGAAATTTTTTTTCTTTCTTTCTTTTCTCTACTGCAATCAGAATGATATGGAATAAAGCTTTTGATTCGGATGGAAGAAACTTCACTTGATTTCATGGTGCCAAAGTTCACTTGTGTCCACTTTGTTTCTCTCTTTTTCTTTTCTTTTCTCAAACTATTTTTTTTTCTTTTCTCTGTTTTGACCAGCAGTGGTTGCTCTCAACACTTTGTAACACATTTGTGTGCTTCATTTCTTAATTTACAGCCCTTAAGAACCGAAATCAGCTCTCCTTTCAAATTGCTCAAAAACTGCCGCCCAGATTTTTTTTTTTCTGTTTTCCAAACTATTTTTCTGTTTTTCAACCCTTCTAATTAATCACTTCAGAGCAGGAACACAAGTTCCTATTTCAGATTACAGCTTCACATTCCAATCTAATTCGTGACAGCAGGTTGCATCAAATAAGAATGGCAGATTTAAAGCTTGAAGTTGATACCAAACTGTTTTTTTTTCAGAATTTACCTCAAGTTTTGTTTGGCTTCACTGCAATTTTTTTTTTCTTTTCTCTGTTTCAATCTATCAATCCTAGCAAGTTGTTACTGATCAGCTGTGATGTTCTCAATACTCTTTGATGCATTTTCAAATTTTGTTCCTTGATTCACAGCCCTTGAAAAACCCAATTCAGCCTCAAGTTGATACAAATTGCATTTTTCAGCTTTTTGACACTGATTTTTTGCACAGATTCTGCCTTGATCAAATCTGATCAGCTGAAAATTAGGACTCTATCAGATTGTTGCTGAACTTAGCTTCCATAACTCCAACTTCCAAATTCTTGATCCAAGTTAATTTCGATCCAAGTTAGCAGAATTTTTTTTTTCATTGGCACAAACTGCTTTTCTCTTTGAGTGCCGAAGTCAACTTGAGGTTCAACTTCCTTGGATCTTCAAATGATGATCAAGAATCATCAATTGTTTCCATCTCTCTTACTCATTTTTGACACCAAACTCAACTCACTTGGCACAAAAATTTTTTTCGAATTAAAGTGCCTCCTTAATACCAAATCTTTCCAAAAAGCTAGTCACTCCCCCACACTTGAATCTTTGTCCGTCTCGGGCAAAATAACATTAAGAAACTTCTCAAACAACAAGTCCAAAGAAAAGTGAGGATAAGAGTAGAAAATAAATAAAGAAAAATGGAATGAACATGATTTTTGTCAAAATTAATATGGAAAGGGAAACAAATGGATTTGCCTCTATAGATGTGATCCAATCATTGAAATATGATTTTGAAAGAACCTAAGCAAGTTCTAGAGTACAATAACATAGGTGTGTCACAAAAATAAGGCTAATTCTCACTAGGTCAAAATAATTCATCCCAAGTCCTCAATTAAGAATCTAAAGCAAGTAGTACTCAAGCATCCAAGATTTCATCCATTAGCTCAAATCCTAAGTTTTAACAACCAAATTTAATTTGTTTTCAAAATACTCTAAAATGCTATGGAGATAACCTAGAGGGATACTTTTATTTCTACTCATGCAAGAAAAAGTGACAAAAGAAATAACATGCATTTATTTACAAGGACTCAGTTCAAAGGAAAATTCTAATTCTAGGAAGCATGAAAATGAAAAATGAAATAAAAGAAAATACAAGAAGAATCAAACTCCCCTTTATTCTGGTGGACGGAGTCTATCAAGCAGAAGCCTCCATCGTGGTAGTGGAGGAGTCTGGGTGGCTGGGAGAAGTAGGACTCTCCCACACTTGAACTTTACAAAAAATTGCTCTGGTGGCCTAAGTCGATTCAGGTTTAAAATCCACTGAAGGAATGGAGGGCTATGGATTAAAGTAAGATCTTCTCCTCCTTCTTGATGCCTTTCAGAAGTCCTTCCAGGAGGTTGAAGTCTGTTCAGTTGGAGCACCCACTCCTGAAGTCTTCTGGACCCTGCAAAACAATGTAATACCTCTCTCAAGCGTTCAGGGTCAGAAAGAAATGATATAAGTTCAGTCTCTGCATCAAAAGAATCCAAAGCTGCATCATATCCAATTAAATCAAATTCTGGTACCTCAATGAAATTTTCAAAATTATTTCCTACCAAATTTGTATCCAAAGACTCATCACAAATAAAGAAATCAATTTCTGGCATATCAATAGAAATTTCACAATTATTTTCAATCAAGGGTGTATCAAGTAATATGTCACAGCCAATGAAATCAATCTCAGATATTTCCATAAGTTTCTCACATTCAACCTCAGCATAAGATATAGCAAGAGATTCATCAAAATAAATCACATCAATTTCAGGCACTTCTAAAATTTTTTCACTATCCATATCCACAAAAGATGTATCAAGTGATTCATCATAGCAAACAACATCAATTATAGGTGCCTCTAAAATTATTTCACAATTCATATTTACAAGAGATGTATCAAGTAATGCAGTACGATCAATGAAATCAATGTTTGGTACCTCTATTGGATTTTCACAAACACTTTCTACACAAGGTATATCAATAAACTCATCAGAATCAATAGAGTCAGCACTAGGTACCTTTTTGAATTTTTCTGAAGAAAGAGGAGAAATACTTACCTGAGCGTGCTGGAGAATACCTGGAGGTTCTACAAGGGTAGATGTATCCATGGCCACCTCCTGGTCAAGTACATGCTCCTCTTCATCCTCAAACTCTGGTGGACACTCAACTAAAGCAAGTGATCCTTGGGTGCTTGCTTCCACCATGCAAGTCCCTACACTTTCTGGTTCATCTTTTAAATCTTCTAATGTACCAGTCAACTGTGGTGGTCCCTGGGGCTTAGTGCAATCCCCTACACCTATGGAATCATCCTCTATGCATTCTTCTTCTGTAATATCTGCAACAACAACATTCGAAAAATTAGGACCATCAATAATACTATCATCACAAATTAAAAATCTAGAATGGTCCTGTGGAGCTTCAGTTTCTTCTTCTTGAGCTGAAAAATTTGGAAATGGATTTTGAGTAGGAATCTCCGGAGGGATGCATGCTGTAGGTGCCCAATATTTGATGATTTCTTCATCTTCTTCTTCTATCAAATTTGCAAGATTACTTGAAGAAGGACTTGGCCATGCGTTAGGGTCACCTTGAACTGATATAAAATCAACTCCGGGGCTCTCAGAATTACAAGCTACTTGAGAATATAACTATTTTGATCTTTGGGCTTGTATCTGATTCAATCGATCTTGCAATTTTTCAAGGCGTTGTTGTTGAAGTTGTTGTTGTTGAATCATCTCCATCATCCTCTATTGTTGAGCCTCATCCCAATCAGGATTCTCAAAACCTCCTTGGTTAGTGTGGAACCCCTGTTGGTCTTGAAATGGAAAATAGGGCTGCTGAAGTTCAGGAGGAGGCTATGCATTCTGAAATGGAAACTGTTGGGGCTGCTCAAATGGATGAAATAACTGATTTAACTACTGAAAACTTGGCTCAAAAGTTGGTGGAGATGGCTGAAAATTATAGCCCTGAAAATTTTGGATCTGAGGTTGAAATTGTGGTGGTAAACACTGAAATTGAGTGGGCTGAAAATTCTGGTTTTGTTGTTGGATATTCGGAAATGGTGGCTGCCCATGCTGAATTTGTGGCTGGAAAGTGGGCTGAAATTGCTGAAATGATGGTTGCCCAATCTGAAAATTCTGGAATAATGGCTGAATTGGCTGAAAATCCGGCTGAAATTGTTGGAATTGCTGTGGTTGCTCGAATTGTTGTAATGGTGGCTTAAACTGAAAGTTTGGTTGCTGAAATTGATCATTTTGTTGCTGAAAAAACTGATTGGGTCGTTGAAAATTCGAATGTGATTGCTGAAATTGTGGACATGGCTGCTGGTAAGTAGATGAATCACTGTTGGGTCTCTGTTGGAATTTCAAGTGCTTAATCACATGTTTTAACTCCTCCAGTGCACCTTTGAGCTCTGATTGTTCGGATTGTGCAGTTGAAAACATTTTGATCTTGCAACCCTGTCACAAAACAAACAAGAAAAATGGCAGCAACCGTATACAAATGATAAAGCAACAGAAAATAGAACCCAATGATATGTCAAAAAGTATACAAGCAAAAATCAAACAAATCAACTAGTTGCTTCCCCGGCAACGGCGCCAAAAATTTGATAAGCCCCAAAATACTAGATTAAATTGTCACGAAAGTTGGGACCATCAGATTTAAATGTGATTGAATAACTGGAAACCCTTTTTGCTATCAAAATATGAAAACGTAGTAAAGGGGCCACAGGTCGTATTTTTCTCGGGGCTAGTTGATATAATTTGATTCGCGCTTGTATTTAGGTGTCGTTTGTGTTTTTGGGTTTCAAATAAGTAATTGGATTTTGGGTTTGTTCGTAATTCAGAAATGGAAGTGGCAATAAAAAGGAAGGAACTTGACCAATAGACCACTTAATCCACTAAAACAAGTAATCAAATTTGGAAAATGAATCTGATTTCAGATTGCAAAACAAATGTTAAACACCAAAACAACACAGCAACCTAAAACAGTTCACTACAAATTCAATCCTAAGATTTGTCTTGATACCAAGATGGATACAAACTTGTAAGCATGTAAAAACTAATGTGCCAAAGATTTGAATTAGCTGCAGCACTTGTAACCGATTAACTCAGCTTGAGGGCTAGGCTAACAAGGAGAACAATTGCAGAATTCTATGAAGACATTCCAACACTTGAAAACTGATAACTGCAGGTATAAGCTTAATTCAGAGTCTCACAAGATCAGTTGAGATCCAATGCGTAAAACATGCTTGAAAAGAGATGCAACTAAGTCCAATTGATATTTAGAAAGTGGCTGATAATTCAGAAATGTTTCCCCAATTTGACACACACCTAGCTGCTGAATTTCAAACATGCAGAAATATGAGTTCAACAACAAGTCATTGACACACTAAACTGATGCTCAGAAATTACCTTGATCAGTCCCAATGCAATTCATATATCTGATGTAGAAACCATGGATACAGCAAGAATTCAATGTAAACCGTGAGGCTGAGTTCAGGATAATGGATATGCAGAAATTGAAGAATGCAGTGATAACATGCAAAATTCAGAAACCGAGTTGGATTTTGAAACCAAGCAAAACCACTAAATTCGAATGCAATGGAAAACCAACTCGAATCTCATTGATACAAACTTCAGCCTATTCAAACTGAAACAATGCAGAATTGTGATCGAAACTCAATCAAACTAATTAGCAGGCTGTAGAAAACAATTGCATGGCTGATACTACAATTCAGCACAAGAGTGAAGGTCGCTGCAATTCGAGAATAGATCTGATCAACTCAGAAACAGCTGGAAGGAGAAATGGATTAAGAAACTGCAGAGCATGAGTGTAGAAGTTCAGCAAAACCAATTCAATTGCAGAAATGCAGGAAAAGAAAACAGAGAACAATAAATTCAGAAACTCACCAAGGATTCAGATCAATTATACCAAACTAATATCAGAAATGATTTGGAATTGAGCTAGACTAACTGATTTCGAGCTAGAAACAATCAAAGGATTTCGAAACTGAACTAAAGTCTGCAGAAAAAGCTGATACCAAGTTGTAACAGGGAAAAAAGAAATTGATACGCAACAATTAAACATCAAAGAAACTGAAAATAGCAGCTATTGTCCACTAGACCAAATCACTAGCTAATTTACTTGCCAAATTGAAATTTAACTACTGCAAAAACCATTCAAAACGAAAATTACATAAACAGAATAGAAATCAGAAACTGCAAAAACCAAATTTAACTACAGAAACGACATTACAGCTAATGAACTAAAATTAACCAATGAAACTAAACCCCAATCTTTCCCTAGCTCGAATTCTCCTTGTTCGTCACACAAGTGTGAGCCTCGAACCCGCAAGCTCAACAAATCAATGAGAAAACTCAATCTGTGCTTGAATTCAGCTCAACTTGCTCAAATCTGAAACTTCCATTCGATTTCTTGGATTTAACTGCGTCCGCGTGAATTGGTGAGTGGATGATGATCAAAGCTACTCAGAGAACCCCTCTGGATAGCTCAGGTGGAAGGTAATAGAGCACAGCCGATCCTAAGGTATCAAATGGTAGAACTGCGGAAACCTCTCAACAACCCTGTTTCTTGGACAATTTGAGGCTGGAAACTTCACAGATGAGTCTTCCTAATGACCTAGAACATAAGCTAGTGAAGAAATTGTGGTGGTCGCGCCTCGGATTGAAGAGAAACTTGAAGCAAAGCTATGAACTATCGAAGAAGACGACTACTGCGGCGGAGACGCGACAAGGCTTGGCTGCGCAGGAAATTTCCTTAAGTAATAACCAATGGACGGCTGTGATTGATTTGAGAAAATCCAACGGCTGATCTTGCTCTAATTGGAGCCAAACTTTGATGATGATGATCTGGGGTCAGGATCTGCCTCGTGATAGCTCGGATCCTCCAGATTTGTAACGGATGGTCCAGATCAACTCTATCTGTGAATGGACGCTCTAGAGCCCTCCTTGTTTGATCCAACGGTTGATTGAGCTCTGATTGGAATGAAACCTTCAGATCTTGATCATAGAGCTTGATCAACCCTAATCCTAGCTCGGATTGCTTCAGATCGTCCCGGATGGCTCAGATCTAGCCGCTCTTGAATCGGACGGCACGGATTAATTGTAAGCTTGATAATTCAATCCGGTTCACATCCGACTCAAGTTTGACCAAGTATGCCCTAGGTCCAGGATCCTTTCATGCCTACAAAAATATATCAGAAAATTAGTGGCCAAATAATCCAAAAATGTGTAATTTTGCAATTAAGTCCAAAATAAGAGGAAATCCTAAAACCTAGGGTAAAATCACAATTAAACAATAAAAACATTGGTCAAACATGGATTTTAGCAACTCAAATGATCAATAAAATGGTATCTATCAGTACTAGTTCCCAGACTTGGTTCCTTTCAAATTGGGCTAACTCTTCTTGCATTGCTATGATCCAATCTGGATCAGGTAAGGCTTCCTCTATAGTCTTACGTTCAATTTTTGAAATCAGTGTGATCTGACTAAGATTTCTATAGGAAGACCTAGTTCTAACTCCTAAGGTTGGATACAATAAAGAAGTGCTGCCCTTCCTAATTCTATGGCATCTGTGGATTGCTAGGAATGACTCCAAGCATCGTGAAATCAAAATGGAGGGGCAAAAGATCTGTAAAGACATTATACATTACCTTCACATGGGGAAAGCTGCAGGAACTATAAATCACAAGCATTGGAAAGGATATATCTCGGTAGCTATGGCTTGGGGAATGGACTTCAAAATTCAAACTAGAAATACAATCATAGTCGTGTATTGGAGAAAGCCAAGGCTGGGAAGTTTTAAACTGAATACAGATGGATGTTCGAAGGGGAACCCAGGGGTAGCATCGTATGGAGCAATTATTAGAGATCATGTAGGTTACCTTGTAATGGCTAAACATGGGTTTCTAGGACTTGGCAATAACATAATGGCAGAATTGGTGGCAATTCTTTCTGGTTTAGAGATGTGTGAGGCTCACAATCTATGCCCAGTCTGTCTTGAATCTGATTCTTTAGTTGCCTTGAAGATTATCAAATCTTTGAAGGTAGGATGGGATTTTCGGAAGACTATTTTAAGAATAAAATATTTGATCAGGAAGTACAAAGTTGTTTGCTCGCATGTCTATAGAGAAGCAAATGTTGCGGCAGATTATCTCGCAAATCAAGCCTTGGGTTTTAAGGGGGAAAGAACATTAATGGAATGGAAGGAGGATAAGACTCTATATGGTATATGCAAGACTGATAAATTGGATTTGCCATATATCAGATTGGCACGCAAGTTCATTGCATAGAACGCAAATCCATTGCTAATGCTATAAGGATGGTCTTCAGGTCTTCATATATAGATCCTATGTGGATGGTTTTGCCTTCCTGGTAATATAGATATATGGGGGTCTTTGTTTGGGTGATCCTATGGCCTAAGGGGTTCTCAATTGAATAATAATCTAAGGCTGCATTTTTTGAAGTTAGAAGGTATGCTGCTTGAGCTGGAGTATGCTGATTTTAGAGATGGGAGTATTGGGTTTTTTCGATTTTCCTCTATGATTGATAGGGTATCGATTTTTACAATTGGTCCTACTGAATACGCTTGAAAATTCTATCTTTTTTTAGGCCCTCTTATAAAGCAAAGAAGATTATATGGTTCTGAGGGCTTTCTGGTTATATTTTCTGGGATTGTTGATGCCATAATTCTGAAGTATACAAATGATCTGACAACGAATATCAAATGCAAGATACGGGAATCCTTCTGAATTATTCTATTTGATTGCTGAATCCATAACTCTGAAATATGTTGTAGATCTGATAGTGAATATCAAATGTAAGATGCGGGAATTCATCTGATTTAGTTCTATTGAATGGTATGTTGCTTGTGCTGGAAAGCATGCTGATTTTAGAGATGGTGTTCTGGTTTTTTCTGTCTTCTTCCATGATTGATAACTTGCACATTGGTTCTGCTGAATATGTTTGAAGATCCTATCTTTTGGTCTTCTTATAAAGCAAAGAAGGTATTAGTTTGCATGGTTTTAAGGGCCTTCCGATTATAATTGTTGGTGTTTGCTAATCCCATAATTCTGTAGATAATGAATCAAATGCTCTGGGAATTTTTTTGTGCCAATTTTGGATACTGAATCTGTTTCTGTTGGGCTTCTGTAATAGTTCTGAAGACTAAAACCGTGGAGTTCAGAGAGCTGCCTATGAATTCGGATTTGTTTACTGAATACTAATAGGTACTGGCAAGGGCTGGCTATTAAGCAAAACACATGCTAAATTTGTTGATATCAGAGGCTTATCTACTATATTTAAAATCTGATAATAGCATGGCTATTTTTTGTATTCCTAATTGTTTGGCCGACTGGAATATCTACGCTAGTGGTCTTAAATCTAGTTGATCTCTGAAGGATTTTGAAAATTTGAGCCTTGGTGAGGTTTTAAAAGGTGGGTAATTCCTCAAGAGATAGAGCTTTATGGATTATCTTCAAATTGGTTTTGGAACAGATCAAGGTGGAACAGGGTTGATCATGATATAATCAATTCTAGATGGATGCTTTGCACATAAAATTTTATAGCCAATCCTTATGTTTTGATTCCCAAATTGTAAATCAATTTAGTTTTTCTTTCTGTAACTCCATATTAGAAGGTCAGGTTTGATCCCTGTAACGCCCGCTTTTTTTTTTCCTAAGCGGCGTTACGTTAACATACTTAAGGCATGTAGACATCATAAGGCAGCGGAATAACTTTAACTCATACATGCCCTACTAACATTCTTAACTTAATGACATAGGAACCTTAGCATATTAACTTTGAACTTAAGCATCATATCATGTCATACCTAACCTCATATTATAAGGTTCACTTTGAACTTAGGCATCATATCATGTCATATCATAACATAAAGTTCCATGAGTCATTATTCGAGCATAGAGATATCAAAAGTAAAGTTCTAGCATAAACGATAAATATTTAGGTTCCTAGGCCTAGTCACTATCACACACATACGTTCTTACCCTCCTGCAGCTTCCTCATTGTTCCCTTGCATGATCTGCGGTATAAGGAAAAAGACTATAAGCACACAGGCTTAGTAAGACTCTTTCCTACTCACTAAAACCATTCGTCTTTCATTCATAATCATATGAAACATAATCATCATTTCGTCTTAAACATGAAGCATAAACATAAACCTACTTAACTTTTCATGGCATGATACATGGCATAACCATAAACATAACTAAACATTCCTATCATGGCATAAAGCATAAACATGAGCATAGACATAATTAACATTCTTATCATGGCCTAAAGCATAAACATAAGCATAGGCATAATTAAACATTCTTATCGTGTCATAAAGCATGGTATAATTATACTCATCATTAGACATTCTTAACATGGCATGGAACATGGTATAAACATAAATATAAGGTATAGACCAACCTATCTAGCATATCATGGGCATATTTTCCATTATAGCATATGGACATCTTCTTAACATAATCATGGCATAAATCATTTACTATCATACTCATTTCTTAACATGAATCATAAGCATAAGACATCATCATCATAGCATAATGCATAACATGAATGAATGCGTGGGTGGAATGCATATGTATATATATATATATATATGCCTAACTTTTGAAAACATACTTTTAAATTCTTAAACATAATCATCACATTGTTGGGGTCCCCGGCTTGTACCACATACATACATCATGGCGCGCATCCCTAAGTAAGTACAAGGTAGCTAGCCTCGACCTACTAGGGTAAGGACAGCATAGTCGGTAGTCCTCGAACCGGGGCGTTCTTAAGGTGCCCATCCCTGTTGCACAGCTTCGGTAGTGCCAGAACCGTGGACAGCTTCGGTAGTCCAGAACCGGGGCGTTCTTAAGGTGCCCATCCCTTGGACCCATACTTCGGTCCGGTACAAGCCCCATTCATAAAGTAAAATACTTTACATACTTCATCATTCATAAGACATTCATGGCATATTTAAACATGGCATAACTTGGTTACATGAAGCATGACTTAAAACATGCTTGATCATCATGATGCCTGGAAGGCATGAGCATTATCTTTCTTCATAAACATGGCATGCATCTTTATTCATAACATGACATGCATCATTATTCATAACATGGCATGCATCATTATTCATAACATGGCATGCATCCTTATTCATTAACATGGCTTGCATCATTATTCATAACATGGCATGCATCCTTATTCATAACAACGTGGCATGCATCATTCTTATCATACGTAACAGAACATGGTTCTTAACATAACATGAACATATAACATAGCATGGTTCTTAACATAGCATGAACACCTAACATAGCATGGTTCTTAACATAGCATGAACATATAACATCACATGGTTCTTAACATAACATAAGTATTCATAGGTAGGACTTCCATAAACATGATTCCTACTATCCAAGTGCATGACATGGAACATAAAACATTCATAAATAACCCTATTAGGCATGACATCCAAATCATAAGCATACATACATAAACATAGTACTTAAGGTTAGGGTTATAGGTAACTTAAATTCCTACCACATGCTTGAACCCTTATGTATTCTTCATAATGAACTATAAACCATCATTCTTCAAATCTTAACTCCATCAAACCCTAATTACCTAGCCTTGTCCGAAACCTACATAGAAGGTTTCCATCATTCCTATAAACATATAAGATGACACAAGGTAAAGGAACATCCATACATTGCCTATATGACCATAGGGAGCCCTTAGGGCTCATGATTAGGGTTAACCCTAATCCTTAGCCCCCGTTCCTAGGACTGGCCGAAACCTACAAGGGCATGGGTGCATGGAAAAATTTCATTAAAATCCCCAATCAACCATTAAACATCAACCATAACATACCATAGGGGCTATTAGGGCCCTTACTTGGGGAAAGCCCTAACTTTTGCCCTACCATCCATCTTGGCCGAATCTTATGGGGTCACAAAGCCTTGTAAAAGGGTCTCATAAGTCACCCTTAATCTCCCTTATATCATGTTAATACACAACATCTATGCTTGGGGGTTTGGATTTAACTCTACCCATGAGTTCATGGGTTGGCCGAAAACCCTAGGGGGCCCTAGGGTACCCCAAAAATTCCCTAAAATTATATTTAACCTCTAAACATCATAAGGGAACATTAAATAACATTATACAGATTTTTAGCATCATCATGGACCCTTAAACATTGTGGCCGAAACCCTAGGGTATCCTAGGGTGCTTGCTTTGCTTCTTTCATGTTGGCCGAAACCCTAGGGTATCCTAGGGTACTCCAAAAATTCCCAAAAATTATAATTAACCTCTAAACATCATAAGGGAACCTTAAATAATATTATACAGATTTTTAGCATCATTTTGGGACCCAAAAATGCTAGGGTCGAAACCCCCTTAGGCTAGGGTTCTTGATTTTCTTTCCTTTCAACTTAAATCTCAAACCAACCTTTATAATATGCTAAAAATCATGGAAAATTATAAAGAACTAATAAACCACAGGTGAGGGAGTCTTACATTGGGATTTCTTGATTTTTAGACCTTAAAAGAGAAAGAACTTGTAGAGCTCTTGACCCTTGATCCCTCCTTGCCCTTGTACTCTTGTGAAGATCTTAGATCTAGGAGATGAAGCCTTGGTGGAAGCTTTTCCAAGGGAGAACTCCCTTGGAGGTGTTCGGCTAGAATGAGGAAGGAGGAGAGGAGGAAATGCAATTGAAAGAAGAGAGAAAGAAACTCCCAAACCCCCATATTTATCATCCATTAAAGAGGTAAATGAAGAGTCTCTCCATGACCCTTCATCTTCTTTTAAGCCTCAACCAATCTCCATTTCATTCCCTTATAACATTCCCTTGCTAGATGAGTTGGTTAAAGCATACATGGTTGTAGAAGAGGTCCAAGGTTCAATCCTTGGCTCATGCACCTTTATTTTTATTTTATTTTTATTTCATTTATTTTATTATTTTTATTTTCTTAAATTCTGAAAATCCCCCTAAAATCACCCATAATTATGTTAATATTCCTAAATAAAATTCTTTTATATTTATATTAATTTTACGTAATTAATACCCTTTTTTGGAGCCCATTTAAATCTCATTAGTACCTAATTTCTCCATTAAAATAGGAAAAAATTAGGCTAAGACTTACCCATAATCATGCTAATATGCCTAATAACATCCTATTTATATTTATACTAATTATTACCTAAATCCCCCTATAATCGTGGTACTAAAAAGCCCACATAAGGCCCATTAGCACTTAGTTTTCTCAATTTAAACGAGAAAACATGGATTTTCTAGGCCAAAGTTCGTATTAATACCTCTAGGTTCTTCAGAAAATTATCTAGACATGCTTAATATTTTCAGAAAATATTAAGAGAATTTTCTGGGTCGTTACAATCCCCCTTCTAAATATGGTTTTTCTCCTCTTCTTGGAATAAGATCCTTTCTTAGATAAAAAAACCCACAATTTGATCAATTGGGTGACTGAGTCTGGGTTTCTTGGTTCTTCTATTACTTGGTTCAGCCTCAGGTCCGGCTAGACGGTTCGGTTCAATATTAGGTTCAACTACTTGGGTTGGTTCAGTAGTTGGTTCAATAGTTAGTTCATTTAGAGGTTCAACTAGTGGTTCAATTGCTGGTTAAATAATTTGTTCATTATCTTCATGCTCAATGTTTGATGAATTTAGATCTGGATTATCAGATTTAGAATTAGTTTCCTCATCAAATATTAGATTTGTTGTTTCTTCAATTTTGTTAGTTTGTTTATTGTAGACCCTGTGGGCTCTACTTATTGTTGAATATCCTAAGAAGACCCCTGGGGTTGACTTATACTGGAATTTCCCTAGGTAGTCCTTGGTATTTAGGATATGGACTTTGCTCCCAAAGACCCTTAGGTAGTGTTGGTTTGGAAGTCTATGGTAATATAATTCATAGGGAGTTTTATTATGTCATTTGTTGATTATGCCCCTATTTTGGATATAGCAGGTCGTACTAATTGCTTCTGCCCAAAATTGATTAGTTAGTTTAAATTCATTGAGCATAGTCCTAGCGGCTTCCTATAAGGTTCTATTTTTATGTTCTACTATCCCATTTTGCTGGGGGGTTCTAGGACACGAGAATTCGTGAATGTACCCGTTGATTCTACAAAATTCCTCGAACCTTTGATTTTCAAATTCTCCCCCGTGATCACTCCTAAGTCTTTTGATTTTGGTATCATTTTGATTTTCAACTATCTTACAAAAATCAATAAATAGGTTTAGGATTTCATCTTTAGTCTTTAGGAACCTGACCCAAGTAAACCTAGAGTAATCATCTATAATTACTAAGCAGTACCAGTTTTCGCTTAGTGACTTGGCTCCATGTGAATCAAATAGGTCAAGGTGTAGGAGCTCAAGTGTGGTTTGAGTTAGGTCTGATTGAATTTGTTTGTGATTGGACCTGGTTTGTTTACCTTGGTTGTATGATTCACATATTAAGTTTTCATGGTTCTTAATTTTTGGTATTCCTTTAATTAGGCCAAGTTGAGCGATTTTTGAAATTAATCTTAGATTAGTGAGACCTAATCTCCTATGCCAGAGGTTTGATTCTTCTAACTGAGTTAAGAAGCATTTAGGTATTAATGGTAGGTTTATAGTGTAAACATTATTTTTCCTAGTGCCCTTAAGCATGACTTCTGAGTCTTGCAAATTTCTAATGAGGCAGTCAGAGTTGGTAAAGGTAACTACGTAGCCAGTATCACATAATTGACTTATACTAAGCAAGTTAAACTTAAAGTTCTCAACCAAGAGTACCTTTTTAATTACAAAATCAGATTTGAGTTCAATGTTACCTGACCCAATGACTTTGAGTGTAGCATTGTTGCCAAATGCTACTGAGTCTAGGTTCTTGAACTTGAGTTTGGTGAATTTCAATTTGTCTCAAGTCATGTGTCTGGAGCATCCGCTATCCAACATCCATTGGTCCAAATCTTTATGTTTCTACACATAAAGAATTTGTTGATTTGGATCCAATTAGAATTAAGGATAGCCTAAATTGACTTTCATAGCCTAGTCTGTCTCACCCAGTCTATAGTTATCAATCATGTTAACTTTATGGGTTTTGTGAGACAGGTTTTAATAGAAGTAAGAATTTTTTTTGAAGAACCATGATTAATTTTGAAAAGTTAAATTAATTTTAAAAACAATTTATTATGTTTTAACTTTTATTTTTGAAAAAAATGGTTGAATCTAAGATTAATTGAAATCTGTGTTAGATTCAAATTTAACAATAGTAAAGTGAATTTGGTTTTCAATAATCGGCTTCCAGGTTTTGGCGAGGCACTAGGCCTTCTTTGGCCGTAGCCTTATTGGATCATCAACCCTTTTCTTGACAAAGCCTTTTATTGAAAATCCATCTTCAAGTTACTCCTTGAATGATTTTGGTCTAACTAGTTTGGGTCTTGGATCGGTAGCTTCGGCTAGTTTCGCGAAAATAGCTTCCCTAACGTACTATCATCTCACCTCCACCCAATACTATGATATTTAAATTTCAGTTAATCGTTTTAGTCCTTAAACTAACCAGCCCTAGGTCTAAGCATGATAATTTACAAAAATAAAACAAGGAAGCATGCAAATTTAAAATAAGAAAAAGAGTTTATTTAACTACAAAAATGGTTTTTAATTTGGCTTCCCCTGGACTGAAGCCACGATAATGATTAGGAAAGATATGAATCTTGTCCTTGGGGATCCAATACTGGTTTGGTCTAGCTTCGTTGTTCAGGCAAAGTTTAGGTACCCATGCCTGAACATTGGGCCTAGATTGGTTCAATACAGCATAGTATGACCTTTATCTAGCATTGGCTCGATACCCTAACCCGGATCGATTTAGAACAGACTTCTATTTTCCAAGGATCATGTCAAGACCCTTGGAACCCGAAGTGAATCGTTCTAGAGCCGCTCTAAGGTCCTTGACTTGAGTTTTCAAGGAGGAGTTCTCTTTCTCAAGCTTTTCAACTTGAGTAGAGGTTCCTTCTTGAACCTTCTCAGTCAAAGATCTAGAGTCAGCTCCCTCTTTCAGGAGTTTTACTTCCTGTCGAAGGGACTCGACTCGGATTTTGGCTTTCACCAAGTCACTAGACAGATAAGTAATTAATTCTACTAATTGAATTTTAGAATAATCACTTACAGTTATTTTGCCGTCCTCCGAAATCGTGAACTTTCCGTCATCCGTCATCCGGCTCCGATTCTGATCCAGTGTCGATATCTTCCAAAGCAGTCAATGCGAGCAGGTTCGATTGTGGGGCCTCTTCTTCTTCTTCGAATGAAGACTCGTCCCATGTGGCTTGAAGGACCTTCTTCCTTCTTATCTTCTTGGCTTCTTTCAGATTAGGGCACTCCGATTTGTAGTGTCCCTTCTTGTTGCGCTCATAGCAGGTTACGTTTGATTTGGTCTTGGACGTTGATGGTTCAGCTGGATCTTCCTTCTTTTGGCTAGCTTTTCTTCTGTTGGTCTGATGCTTCAGCTCATTGTAGTAGTCCCGGGCTAGCCGAACCAGTTTGGGTCGATCCCATTCGCTGTCTTCAGAGTCTGAGTCTGAGTCAGACTCGGGTGCAGGTTGAGGCTTTTTCTTGGTCACCTTTCCTTGGGTTTTCCCTGAAAGAAAAGCAATACTTTCTCGGATAAAGTGTAGTTAGTCTGCTTATGTAGTTCTAATTCTGAAAATAATTCGTCTAATTTAATTTTAGAAAGGTCCCTAGAAACTTTGTATGCATCTACCATAGATGCCCACAAAGTATTTCTCGGGAAGGCGTTTAGGGTATACTTGATAAGGTCATGGTTTTCTATCTTGTGACAGATTGTGTGTAGACCGTTCATCAGCTCTTGGATCCTGGCTTGGAGCTCAGCTGTTGATTCACCTTCGTTCATTTTGATTGTGTACAATTTGTTCAGCAGTAGGTCCCTTTTGCTGATTCTTGTATCAGAGGTGCCTTCGTGCAATTCGATCAACTTACTCCAGAGTTCCTTCGCACTGTTGAAGGGTCCCACCCGGTTCAATTCTTCTTTGGTTAGTCCGCATTGGAGTGTTTGGGTCGCCTTTGCATCAACCTCGATCTTCTTTTTCAGCGAGGCATCCCATTCTGTGTAAGGTTGTGCCACTCCTTCAGTATTCTTCGGGATTTCCAAAGCAGATTGGATTATGATCCACATGCCCACCTGAGTTTTCATGTGGACTTCCATCCGACTCTTCCAGTATGAGAAGTCTTCTCCACAGAAGAGTGGTGGTCTGGCTGTGCTGAAACCCTCTTGCATAGCCATTAAGATTTCTGAAAAAAAAACAAGAACACAAAAAAAATCTTGTCTCAAGACTTGGTCATGGATTAGTAGTGCGGGAATAAGATAATTAAGAAAGAGCGATCGAGTGGTGTTGCACCAACCTTGATTAACGAGAAAAATTAGAAAGAAAATGAAATTAAAATTTCGTGAAATCCGAAAAACTCTCAAATTGGTGGTTGCACCAAATTTGAGCCACCCGCTCTGATACCACTTGTTGGATCTAGAATAATGATAGAGGGGGGGGGGTTGAATATCGTTAAAATTTTTCGAATAAATTAAAGAGCGAAAACGCAACGGAAATAATCGAATGTACGCAAGAACACAAGGTTTTTTACTTGGTTCGGAGTCGTGGTCGGCTCCAACTCTAAGGCCCAGGGTCCTTGACCATTTACTTTGGGCAATACTATAATCGCGCAAAATATGGTTTACAATTTTCAGTACAATAGTATTTATGAAATTGAAATGCTACACATTTCGTTATCGACGCCCAATGTAGATCGTATTTTGGTGCAGAGGGTCGGCGACAGCGCTGAGATCTCGAAGACGGAGTTTGCAGGAGCATAGCGCTTGAACGAAAAGCTTTGGAGCATTTAGAAATTGTGTTGTTGAAGCCTTGGGGTCAAGCTCCATTTATAGTCCTCTATTGGGTGCCTGAGAGGTGGGGGGCGCCTGACACGTGCCCTTCGATTCGGAAATCCTTATCCGCGGGCTCGATCAGTGCTTATCCTCCCCACTTGGGCGCCTGATCTGATGGGGGTGCCTGTGACCTCACGGGCGCTTGATCCTCCTTGGTTCAGTGGATTCACAGCTAGTTTTTGGTTTTTGCCTTCACCCTTGGGCGCCCGTGTCCTTTCGGGCTCCTGAGCCCAATCGGGTGCCTGACTTCAGCCCTTGTCCTTTCGGGCTCCTGAGCCCAATCGGGCGCCTGACTTCAGCTCCTGAGCCCAATCGAGCTCCTAGGCCCAGTGAAGAACCTTTACTTGCAGACGATCAGCGCTTCGACCCTGCAACTAAGGTTAGTCTCAAAAACATAATAAGTAGTAATTACATCCGTAGCTGTCTTGGTTCTGATTTCGGGTCTCCCAAATGGAACCCTAGGTCGAACCAATAACTACTATTCCCTCGACGGGGAGCGCATCCTCACCTACTCCTCTCAGGAGAGTTTACCTTTTGCCAACCAGCTCCTCCGGTTGGACTTTTGCCTAATCCACCTGACCAGGTCTTCGTGCCCAACTTCCGGTCAGGTCTTCGGTGCCCAGCCCCTTGCCAGGACTTCGTGCCCAGTACTTGACCAGGACTTCTTTGCCCGACTTCCGGTCAGGTCTTCTTGCCCAGTCCTTGACCAGGACTTCTTTGCCCGACTTCCGGTCAGGTCTTCTTGCCCAGCCCTTGACCAGGACTTCTTTGCCCAACCCTTTGCCAGGACATTTTGTCTAGTGTACCTAGGTCTTCTTCCTGCACACTTAGTAAGCACATTAGAACACAATAACATCTTAACTCTTGAACCTTTTGCCATTATCAAAACCTAGGTTCGACTTAGGTGCTGCCTGCACCAACACTAACAACGTAGGTACAAGAAGAATCGATGAATCGCTATTCACCCCCCTCTAGCGTATGGAACCGATCCTAACAATTGGTATCAGAGCGAAGGACCGCTCATGATTGGAATAACCGTCAAGAAGAGCAAAAGCTAGAGGGAAGAACAATGAAAGACAAATTTGGAGATGACATCTACCTTCCGCCTCCCTACGATCATGAAGATGTCGACTATTGGAGGATGCGAATGAAGACGTGGCTTGGAATGGAGTGGGGATGTAGGATGGCAATAGAAGAGCCCTTCGATGTTCCAAAGGACAAGCACGGAAAGAGGCATCGTCCTAGATATTGGGACAAAGAGCAACAAGAACAATTTCGGACGAATAAGAAGGTAATTAATATATTGGTAAATCTTTTGCCTAATAATGTGTTAAGTGGTGTAGGTAAATATGAGAATGCGTATGAATTGTGGAGTAAGTTGGAAAAATGTCACGAGATACCTACACAGGGTCAATTAGTGGAAGAGTCCAAGGAAGTGAGCTCAAGAGCCCAAGTGGATGAACAATCAAATGAGAAATCCTCTATATCATCAAGAGAAGAGGAAAAGGAACAATCGGATGGGGAGGAAATTTCAACATCCGAAGAGGAAGAATCAAATTCAAAAATTGAGGGGGAGGAGAGACCCTCACATATACCGGAACAAGAGGAAGCATCCACATCATCCAAGGTTGAAGAAGAAGTCAACCTAGCCTCCACCTCCACCAAATCAAAGAGAAAGGACCATATCACATGCTTTGGTTGCAACGAAAAGGGACACTACAAAGATAAGTGTCCAAAAGGTAAAAAGGAGGTAAGATCCAAACCAATTTCAAGTTCTTTGAAATCTAACGTGGGTTGTAGGATTGGAGAAGCCCAAGCTAAAAAGAAGAAAATTAGATGCTTCACATGTGGAGAGCTAGGGCACTACCACACCAAGTGCCCAAAGAAAAGTGAAATCAAGAAAATGGAGCATCTAAGAAGATGGGAGAAGGAGGAAAGAAGTGTTGGATCGAGAGAACCGATAGAGGGGGGGTGAATATCGGAAATCGTTCGGATTTAAAAAGAGAATGCGTAGCGGAAGATTAAAATTCAAAACACACAGACACAGTCGATTTTACTTGGTTCGGAGCCTGTGTCGACTCTTACTCCAAGGCCCACGGTCGTTGACCATTTATTTTGGGCAATTCTATATACGGTGCAAACAGTTTACAAAATTTGATTACAAAAATAAGTGCAGTAAGCTTTTAACTAGCTCTTTTACCGACGTCCGGGGTAGATCGACTTTTTTGGAGTAGCGGGACGTCGTCGGCTCGAGTTGGAAGGATTCTGAGGCGAAGCGCGAGTGCAGAAGAGCGTAGAAGAGTTGATCAGGAGTTGTGTCTTGAAGCCTTGGTCGAGGGCCCTTTATATAGGGCCTGGGGGCGCCCG
>JAGFNQ010001550.1:0-166189 GCA_024364735.1 Boesenbergia rotunda
AAACGCACAAGACTCAGAAATCATGCTTAAGGGCACTAGGAAAAACAATGTATATACTATAAATCTTCCCCTTATACCCAAATGCATGTTAACACAGTTAGAACAATCAAAACTCTGGCATAGGAGATTAGGTCATACTAATCTAAGAACATTTCAAAAATCACCCAACTTGGCCTTATAAAGGTATCCTAAAATTAAGAAATGAAAACTAATATGTGAATCCTGTAATCAAGGCAAACAAACCAGTCTAATCACAAATTATCCAATCTGATCTAACCCAAACCACACTTGAGCTCCTACACCTTGACCTATTTGATTACATGGAGCCAAGTCACTAAGTGGAAACCGGTACTGCTTAGTAATAATTGATGATACTCTAGGTTCACCTGGATTAGGTTTCTAAAGACCAAAGATGAAACCTGACCTATTTAACATTTTGAATTTGATTGAAAATCAAAATGATACCAAAATAAAAAGACTTAGGTCTGACCACGGGGGAGATTCGAGAATCAAAGATTCGAAGAATTCTGCAAAGTAAATGGATATAAACACGAATTTTCGTGTCCTAGAACCCCCCAACAAAATGGCATAGTAGAAAGGAAGAATAGAACCCTACAGGAAGCTGCTAGGGCTATGCTTAATGAATTTGACCTACCCAACCACTATTGGGCAGAAGCAATTAGCACGCTTGCTATATCCAAAATAGGACTCTTAATAAAAGGTTAAGTAAAACACCCTATGAACTTTACTACCACAGACTTCCAAACTACACTATCTTAGAGTCTTTGGTGCAAAGTCCATATTCTCAATACCAAGGACTATCTTGGAAAATTCCAATCCAAGTCAACCCAGGTATCTTTTTAGGGTACTCTACAACAAGTAGAGCTTATAGAGTCTACAACAAAATAACTAAGAAATTGAAGAAACAACAACTTAATATTTGATGAAGAAACGAACCCAAAATCTAACAATTCTGACTTAGCTTCACCAAATACTGATCAAGAAGATAACTCTGGAACCCTAACTGAACCCTTTATGACTAACAATTGAACCAATTCTGAATCAGTTGAAACAACCAATGAACCTAGGATTGAACCTATTGGACCAGCTGGACCTGAAGCTGAGCCAAGTACCAGACAAACCAAGAAACCCAGACTTAGTCACCCAACTGATCAGATTGTAGGTGATCCAACCTTAGGAGTCAGAACTAGAGCTTCCTATAGAAATCTCAGTCAAATAGCCATGATTCAAAAATTGAACCTAAGACTATGAGGAAGCCCTACCTGATCCTGACTGGATCTTAGCCATGCAAGAAGAGTTAGCCCAATTTGAGAGAAACCAAGTCTGGGAGTTAGTACCTAAACCTAAGGGAAATCCGTAATTGACACTAAGTGGGTATTTAGGAATAAGTTAAACGACCAAGGTGAAATAGTCCGAAATAAAGCCCGCTTAGTAGCTAAAGGGATTCAGCCAAATAGAAGGATTGGATTATGATGAAACCTTTGCCCCTGTAGCTAGACTTGAGTCATTAGGATGTTACTAACCTTTGCATCCCATAAAGGATTTAAATTATACCAAATGGATGTAAAGTCAGCCTTCTTAAATGGGCTTATTAAGGAAGAAGTTTATGTAGGACAACCCCCAGGATTTGAGGATATAGAAAAACCCGATCATGTCTACAAACTTAGTAAAGCCCTTTATGGACTAAAACAAGCTCCCAGGGCTTGGTATGAAAGATTATCCAATTACCTATCTCTAAAGAATTCAACAAGGTCAAATTGACCCAACCTTGTTTGTTAAAATTTTAGAAAAAGATATATTTGTTGCCCAAATTTACGTAGATGATATAATATTTGGATCAACTAATTCTAAATTTCTAAAAGAATTTGTAACAATTATGGAAAGTGAATTTGAAATGAGTTTAGTTGGGGAACTCAACTTTTTCTTAGGGTTACAAATCAAACAAACTAAAGATGGAAATTATGTACATCAATCTAAATATGCTAAGAACTAATTAAGAAATTTAAAATGGATAACTCTAAAAGTATAAGTACCCCAATGGCCACAAATGTAAAAATAGATAGTGACCCTGAGGGTAAACCAGTAGACCTAAAACTTTACAGGAAGTATGAATAGGAAGTCTACTATACCTTACAGCCAGCAGACCTGATATTCCTTTTTCAGTAGGGATGTGTGCTAGGTACCAAACATGTGCTAAGGAAACTCACTTAGCAGCCTTAAAAAGAGTCTTAAGATACATTAAGGGCACCCTAAATGTAGGGATTTGGTACCCTAGGACTTCATCCTTTAAGTTATCAGGATACTCTGATTCTGACTATGCTGGTTGTAAATTAGATAGAAAAAGTACAAGTGGAAGCTGTCAACTTTTAGGAAACAGTTAGTAAGTTGGTGCAGAGAAAGCAACATTGTGTTGCTTTATCAACAACTGAAGCTGAATATGTAGCCTTAGGAGAGTGTGTAGCTCAACTCCTATGGATGATGCATACTCTTAAGGACTTTCAACTAGACTACAATCAAACCCAAGTCAACATTGACAATATTAGCTCAATTAACTTGACCAAAAACCCAATACAACACTCTAGAACCAAACACATAGAGGTAAAACATCACTTTGTATGAGATCACGTAGCTAGGGGTGAAATAGTCCTTAAGCATGTAGACTCCAAGTCCAACCTAGCAGACATATTCACTAAACCCCTACCTGAATCTGAGTTTAGCTCACTAAGAAGGCAGTTAGGGTTATGCTTAGTAGAATAGAATCATTCGGTTTTTGACTTCTGATTTTGAATTTAAAATGTCTTTTAAAATGTTTTTTGTTAAACATATTCTTTAACTTTAAAAAGTTTTTTTTTACTTAGTTTTATTTCAAAAACTACCCCCTTCAAAACTAGGGCCTCTTTTCGAAATGGAATTAGCCTAGGCTCAACCCTAGAATTGCATGCACCTATAGACTTAGAAGCCAGCATCTCACAAACACCTTAGGATACTTTTGATTGATAACCTAGAAAGGGTTGAGATGCTTAGGTCTTTGCCTCAATTCAAGATGCTTTAAGTCAGTGCATCGGCAGCAATTGGGGCACTAAATGAACAGCAATCAGGTCAAGTGTCAAGTTTAGACAATCTAACTTGAACAATGCACTTAACTTGACTAAATCTAGCAAAAGCTACTGTTTATAACAGTTAGTAAGTAGCTAAATGGGTTAGACAGGTCCCTAAAAGATTTAACCAGACTTAGGTCTTGCTTTGATTCAGTACAGCAAATGCTTTATTATTGCAAATATCCTTTTGTGCATTTTGTTTGATATATGTCAAAGGGGGAGAGTTGGAAAGGAAACAGGGATCTGAAAAGCTTTTTCTAAAGTCTGAAATTTTTTTCCAAATCCTGAAAAATTTTCTAAATCAAAATTTTCTAAATCAAAATTTTCTAAATCAAAATTTGCTAAACAGGTTTAAAAAACTGAAAAAGTCTAAAGTTTAAAAAGTTTTCCTAAAACTCAAAATTTGCTAGAATATGAAAACTTCTTCAAACTTAGAATATTTTTCTTGAAAAACTCAGTCAATACTTAAAAAGTTTTTTATAATAAAATTTTTCTAAGTATTTAAAGTAAAACCACCTACTTTTGAAAAACCTAGGGGGAGATTACTTCCAGGGGGAGGGAATCCAACTTAGGATTTCAACTTCAGCATTCTTTTTCCCTTAACTTTTTTGAACTAGGTTGCCATATATCAAAAAGGGGGAGATTGTTGATGCAGTATGCACCCAAGTCAAACCTGTGTTTTGATATTGGCAAAAAGGTTCAAAAGTTAAGGGTTAATGGTTGTCTAACGAGTTTCTTGAGTGTACAGGAAAAGCCCTAGTGAAGGAATGCTAGGCACTGGCGAAGGACTGCCAGACAGGACAAGCCCTAGCAAAGGACTGCTAGGCACTGGCGAAGGACTGCCAGACAGGACAAGCCCTAGCGAAGGAATGCTAGGCACTGGCGAAGGGCTGCCAGAAGAAACCTAGCGAAGGGCTGCTAGGCACCAAGCGTAGGGAAGCTTGGTAACTCAAGACCTGGCGAAGGACTGCCGGGCAAAAGTCCAACTGGAGGATCCGGTTGGCACCAGGTAAAACTCTCCCGAGAGGAGTAGGTGAGGACGCGTTCCCCTCGAGGGAACATTAGGCGTCGGTTCGACCTAGGGCTCCATTTTGGAGACCCAAAGTCAGAACCAAGACAGCTAAGGCTGTGAAAAATCAACTTAGTATTTGCTATTTTGGACTAACCCTGGATGCAGGACCGAAGGACTGTGTTTCTGCAGCTCAGAGGGCCTCAAAGGAGTGAGGCCGCAGCTGAGCAGGGCGCCCCGGATGTGTCGGGCGCCCCAGAGTCAACCCAAAGTCAGCAGAGAAGTAAACCTCCGACAGCACCGCGTTGGGGGGCGCCCCGCGCATGTCGGGCGCCCCTCTTGTCGCGGGCGCCGCGCAAATCGGGCACCGCGCAGATCGGGCGCCCCGCGTGTCTCGGGCGCCCAGTGTGCCACGCCACTGAAGGCGGCTGCAGCTCACCCTCGCGAAGCCTCGGTGATAAAGTTTGACCGGTCAATCGGGCGCCCCGTGCGCGTCGGGCGCCCCAGTCAACTGTTATCCCGAAGTCGAAGCGATCAGTCACGACCGAGAGCACGCCGGATCAGAAGCCACGTGGAGGGCGCCCCGAGCATGTCGGGCGCCCCCTACCCTATATAAAGAGGGCCTCGACCCTCTTCAAACTACAATCAATTGCTTCGACAATTCCACGCTCTTCTGCTTCCACGACACGCTCCAGAAAGCTGCCAACTCAAGCCGACGACGTCCCGCTGCTCCAGAACTTCAATCTTCACCGGACGTCGGTAACAAGAGTTGTATTTAAAGTTTACTATTCTGCTTTATTGTAAAATCTATTTGTAAACTTTGCGAACTTATAGAATTGCCCGCAGAAAACGGTCAACGACCGTGGGCCTTGGAGTAGGAGTCGACCCAGGCTCCGAACCAAGTAAACCAGCTGTGTTTGCGTTATTGTGTTCTCTTTTATTTCCGCTGCGCACCCGCTCTTTTAAATCCGAACGAATTGCGACATTCACCCCCCCTCTCTCGCATTTCTCGATCCAACACACTGTTCCATTCTTGGTTGGCCATTTAAATTTTCGAAAAAGAGATAAGAAAAAACTTGTTCCAAGACTTAGTCTTGGATTAGTAGTGCTGGAAAAATATTACTAACGAAAAATAAATCGAGTGGTGTTACACCAACCTCAATTAACGAAAAAAAATCGAGCGAAATTTTTTTTTTAATTTTGAAAATCCGAAAAAATTTCTCAAACTGGTGGTTGCACCAAGTTTGAGCCACTCGCTCTGATACCACTTGTTGGATCAGATTAAATCGACAGAGGGGGGGGAGTGAATATCAATCGGAAAATTTTCGGATAAATAGAGAAATTACGCAGCGGAAAGAGTAAAACAAAGTCGCTAACACAGTTTATTTTACGTGGTTCGGAGTCGCGGATGGCTCCTACTCCAAGGCCCACAGTCCTTGACCGTTTACGATGGGCAATTCTATATTCGATGAATGTTTACAATTTGGAGTACAGATATAAAATTAAAAACAATACAACACTTAAGAAATTAAAGCTTTTACCGACGATTGGAGTGGATGGAATTTCGGAGTAGCGGGTCGTCGTCGGCACTTGAATCATGAGTGCAGAGCATCCCGAAGCGTAGTGCTTGAGCGAAAGTGTTGAGAGCGAGATTTGCAAGTTGTATCGAAGCCTTGTGGGCGAACCCCCTTTTATAGTGGTAGCTTGGGCGCCTGAGTTGAAGGGGGCGCCTACACGTGGGCTCTTCTGCGCGAACTCTAATCCGCAAGCTTAGTCAACGCTTATCCCCTTCATTGAGGCTGTAACGCCCGCCCCTTACCGTTAGGCGGCGTGTTACCTTTAACCTTTTTTTTTTCTTACTTACTTATATCATTGCGTATGAATCACAACATTGCAGCGGAAATAAAACATAACTAAAAGCATATGCAACGATAAGGAAGTAATAACATCATATAACCTCTAATAGCATCCATACTTAAATAAACTCCAAAAGAACTAGCAAGTATCATGCATAAGGTAACAACATATGTCATATTAGAAATAAGAACTAAGTCTATAGATGACACTAAATTGGATCGATCAGCCAAGTCACCACCACACACACTAGCCCTTCCTGCAGCTGCCCATTCCTCAGAAATTTCTATGTTGGTCTGCAACATAAGCAAACAAACTATAAGTATAAACCTTAGTAAGCTCTTTCCTACTCACTAAATCCGTACGTCGCATGCATTTTAAAACATATAACATTTCATGGATAGCATAAGATTCATAAGGCACATAAGATACATGAAGACATATAAACATAGAACATGTGCATTTCAAAATATTAGGATGCTCTTTGGAAAACATAGTAAATAATACTTTAAAATCATATACATCATCTTCTTTGGGGTCCCCGACTTTGTACCCATTCTTTCTTTTGCGCTCATACCGGTATGTAGGATGCGAGGTAGCTAATCCCGACCTACAGGGGTCTATATTCTAGGCTTACTATCTTTCAGCCTATGGACAGCTTCGGTAGTACAAAACCGTGGATCTTTTTCAAGATCCGGTACAAGCCATTCTTTAAAGTAAAATACATATATGCATTCTTTTCTTTTCTTTCTTTCTTTCATATAGAACATGCATTCCTTTCTTTCTTTCTTTCTTTCTTTCTTTCTTTCATATTGCATGTACTATAGACATTTAATCATTCATAATCATAAGCATACTTTCATATATAGAACATGCATTCTTTCTTTCTTTCATATTGCATGTACTATAGGCATTCCATCATTCATAAACATAGGCATACTTTCATGGCATAATCATTAGCATAAATAGCAAGACATGGAAGGACCTTTCTTTTAACACATGTAAGTGAAGCAACCATCATGCTAGTTTCATCAATACATCATCCTTATAACATGCTTGTCTTAATTAAGGCAATATGTTAGTTTAATCTTTCTTTCCTCATCTTAATACATGCTGGCCGAAACATCATAGTAAGGATATCATAGCATAAGAGTCATATAATCATGAAAATAAAAACATACATTACATAAGAGGTCATTTACAAGTACACTGGTAGTCTAGACTTCACTAAATACTAGTTTAGGTGCATGAATTGTACTTGAACTTATTCTTAGCCTTTATTCTAGTAATTGGCCAAAATTCATAGCATGGATAACATGGTATAAAAGTCATATAATCTTGGAATTAAAACATATATTACCATTAAGGTCATATACAAGCATAAAGGTAGTCTAGGCTTCATTAAACACTAGTTTAGGGGCATGCTTTGTACTCGAGTCTATTCTTAACCCTTATTCTTGTAATTTGTCGAAACTCACAGTAGGGATTTCATAGTATAATCATTCACATAACATGGGAATAAAAATATATTTTTCATAAGAATTCATTCACAAGTGCAAAAGTAGTTTGTACTTCACCAAACACTAGTCTAGGTGTATGATCTAGAGTTCTACTTGGATTATCATGCATATGGGTACATGTAATATTTTTCTAAATATCAATATATAGAATGAAGCATGAGTTTAGACTCAAACAACTTAGATAAGGTACTGACCCTAAGGTATAAAATTATTTCCATCATGAAATAAATCACCCAATCACATGCATATCACTTGATTTAACCATAATATTATGAAGGTCTATAAAAATCTGTTTTAAGGAATAATTTAAGGTCCCTTGGCCAAATGTTATAGGGGTCCCTTAGCATAGATTCCACAAAATTTCTTGGCCTAAAACATTGAAATAGCAAGGAAACAATAATTATAACAATAGCCTACTTCATGCATCAACATTTATCCATTTCATGACTTGGCCGAATTCTTCCAAGTCCTTTACATCATGGAGGGCATTCAAACACCATGTATCCATCATATATTCATTATAAAAAGGTAGTAACAATTTCATGGACTCTTCCTTTAAGTTTTGGACATAGAAAAGGGGAGTACCCCTTTATGGCCAAAACTTCCCTCAAGGTTTTCTTCCATTTTCTTTCACCCAACATCACAAGCAAACATAAAAATCATAAAAAACACATAAAAAGACATTATGATGCAGCTGAGGGAGTCTTACCACTTGTGCTTATGTTACCAAAAGATCTCAAAGTTTTGGAGAAGAAAATACCTCTTAAACTCTAGCAATCCTCTTGTTCTTCTCTTCTTTTCTTCTTTCGGTTTCTCTAGGTTTGTGATTCGGTTTTGGGCTGCAAGGGGCTCTAGAATTTCGGTGAGGGAGAGGAGGAAGGAGAAGAGTTTGGTGGAGAGAAAGGGGAAAGGTTTCTTGGTCGAAATACCTAGGCATTTCCTCCTCTTCATGACCTTTTATGGTGAGTAAAGAGGCAAGCACCTCTTTAATGGTGTCTCTTCAATTTTCTTGTGTCTCTTCATCTTCTTTCCCACTTATCTACAATTCCCCATCCTCTTCTAATAGCACTCCCTTGCTAGGTGAATTGGTTACATGAATATTCTTAAGGCTTTGCTTTCCTTTGAGGTCCAAGATTCAATCCTTGGCACCTCCTTTTCTTTTTGCTTTCTTTTCCTTTTTATTTTCTTCAAGCCCATGTAACCAAAACCCAACAAGAGAATGCTACCCATTTAGTTCATACACATGCATATTCATATCATTATTTATTCATTCATGTGCATGATGTCAAGCATAATATTAATGTAGCATATAAACATAATTATCGCACCCATTCACCATATATCAAGAAGGTGCTTAATATCTTCTTTATTCAAAATTTCCCCCTTTAAATTCATAATTTTATTCTTGGCCACATGTTCAATTATTACATCGTTCTAGAGGGAAATTTAGGGTGTTACAATCCACCCTCCCTTCTGAAAAGTTCGTCCTCGAACTTAAATCAACTCGGGATTTCTCGTTTCATATCATCCTCAATTCATTCTTGTATGGTCTATCAGTCCTTCTTACACACTACTGCACATTTTTCTTCTTTAAACTTAACTTAAACATCTCAACTTTAGCTGTTTCTTATAAATAACTATCCTTTCTTTTAAAGTTCTCTTTCAACTCTACAGTCTCACTACTCTTGTTCATTAATTCCCTTACAGATCTACTTACACTCTCTTAGTTATTCATTTTACTTAGATCAATCAACACTTCATTTTGTTAACTAAACATTATTCCTCTACAAATGTATTTAAGACTCTCTTCTAATTTTAACACACCTATCACAATCTTCGCTTCGGATATATTTTACTTATCTTAACTACTTTACTACAACATATTCGCTTATTCACCAACATTAATCCTCATCATTTTTTTTCCTCTATCACATATTCCTTATGCTTTTCAACATCCCTTCATTGCTTCAATAGCAAACTCTCTCTTCTCTTTATTACTTCAGTCTCCTGTTTTACTCTCTTACATCTTTGTTAACTAACTACTACTTACTTACATCACTTTATCACAATTCTATCTCTAACTTCATACTACACCTCTTACTAAAGTTTGAAACATACTATCATTCATAAACAATCTACATATTATACTATAATACTTATATTTCATCAATTTCATTATTCATATTATTACTCTACTTTTTCATTTCATCCTCTAAATTGATTTTAATGATATAATCTCATTTCTTCATAAAAGACAAGTAAGGCTAATATAAGTGATTGTTATTCCTACCCGCATATCAAACTCTAAAGTATTCGATATCATAAACTAAGGTAAGGTATCGTTCATATTTACATATCCTAAGAGTACTCTCTATCCTAAGATATCATTAATTCTAGTACTTCTTCTAGCCATGATGTTTTCATATTACAACAATAAGATAGTATAAGATCATTTTCGTCATTTTCATGTATATACATGCATTTGTATCTTTTTCATTATAAGGTACGGTAAGGTACTACCTTAGGTTTCCATTCATATACATCTTAAATCATTGTCATTACAAGGCATGATAAGGCATCTTCCCAGTTTTATCCAAGGTAAGATCATGCTTCCGTCATACAGATCATATGGTATCTTCCTAGTTTTTACCCAAGGTAAAATCATGCTTCCATCATACATATCATGAATCATACTTGCATAATTAAGCTATCAACATAAACATGAAATAAGGCAAGTATAGAATTTCTTACTTGGAAGCGGCAGGAGGTAGGCTTGATGTGTGTGTAGTGAGATGGTAAACTGCTCTGATACCATACTGTAACGCCCGCCCCATACTGTTAGGCGGCGCGTTACCTTTAACCCTTTTTTTTCTTACTTACTTACATCATTGCGTATAAATCACAACATTGCAGTGGAAATAAAACATAACTAAAAGCATATGCAACAATAAGGAAGTAATAACATCATATAACCTCTAATAGCATCCATACTTAAATAAACTCCAAAAGAACTATCAAGTATCATGCATAAGGTAGCAACATATGTCTTATTAGAAATAAGAACTAAGTCTATAGATGGCACTAAATTGGATCGATCAGCCAAGTCACCACCACACACATTAGCCCTTCCTGCAGCTGCCCATTCCTCAGAAATTTCTATGTTGGTCTGCAACATAAGCAAACAAACTATAAGTATAAAACTTAGTAAGCTCTTTCCTACTCACTAAATCCGTACGTCGCATGCATTTTAAAACATATAACATTTCATGGATAGCATAAGATTCATAAGGCACATAAGATACATGAAGACATATAAACATAGAACATGTGCATTTCAAAACAATAGGACGCTCTTTGGAAAACATACTAAATAATACTTTAAAATCATATACATCATCTTCTTTGGGGTCCCCGGCTTTGTACCCATTCTTTCTTTTGCGTGCATACCCCTATGTAGGATGCGAGGTAGCTAATCCCGACCTACAGGGGTCTACATTCTAGGCTTACTATCTTTCAGCCTAGGGACAGCTTCTGTAGTCCAGAACCATGGATCTTTTTCAAGACCCGGTAGAAGCCATTCTTTAAAGTAAAATACATATATGCATTCTTTTCTTTTTTTTCTTTCATTCATATACAACATACATTCCTTTCTTTCTTTCTTTCTTTCATATTGCATGTACTATAGACATTCAATCATTCATAATCATAAGCATACTTTCATATATAGAACATGCATTCTTTCTTTCTTTCATATTGCATGTACTATAGGTATTCCATCATTCATAAACATAGGCATACTTTCATGGCATAATCATTAGCATAAATAGCAAGACATGGAAGGACCTTTCTTTTAACACATGTAAGTGAAGCAACCATCATGCTAGTTTCATCAATACATCATCCTTATAACATGCTTGTCTTAATTAAGGCAATATGTTAGTTTAATCTTTCTTTTCTCATCTTAATACATGCTGGCCAAAACTTCATAGTAAGGATATCATAGCATAAGAGTCATATAATCATGAAAATAAAAACATACATTACATAAGAGGTCATTTACAAGTACACTGGTAGTCTAGACTTCACTAAACACTAGTTTAGGTACATGAATTGTACTTGAACTTATTCTTAGCCTTTATTCTAGTAATTGGCCAAAATTCACAGCATGGATAACATGGTATAAAAGTCATATAATCTTGGAATAAAAAAAAATTTTACCATTAAGGTCATATACAAGCATAAAGGTAGTCTAGGCTTCATTAAACACTAGATCAAGCTGTAACGCCCGCCCCTTACCGTTAGGCGGCGTGTTACCTTTAACTTTATTTCTTACTTACTTATATCAATGCGTATGAATCTAACATTTGCAACGGAAATGAAACATAACTAAAAGCATATGCAACGATAAGGAAGTAATAACATCACATAACATCTAATAGCATCCATACTTAAATAAACTCCAAAAGAACTAGAAAGTATCATTCATAAAGTAGGAACATATGTCTTATTAGAAATAAGAACTAAATCTATAGAAGACATTAAAGTGGATCGATCAGTCAAGTCACCACCACACACATTAGCCCTTCCTGCAGCTGCCCATTCCTCAGAAATTTCTATGTTGGTCTGCAACATAAGCAAACAAACTATAAGTATAAAACTTAGTAAGCTCTTTCCTACTCACTAAATCCGTACGTCGCATGCATTGTAAAACATATAACATTTCATGGATAACATAAAATTCATAAGGCACATAAGATACATGAAGGCATATAAACATAGAACATGTGCATTTCAAAACATTAGGATGCTCTTTGGAAAACATACTAAATAATACTTTAAAATCATATACATCATCTTCTTTGGGGTCCCCGGCTTTGTACCCATTCTTTCTTTTACGCGCATACCCCTATGTAGGATGCGAGGTAGCTAATCCCGACCTACAGGGTCTACATTCTAGGCTTACTATCTTTCAGCCTAGGGACAACTTCGGTAGTCCAGAACCGTGGATCTTTTTCAAGACCCGGTACAAGCCATTCTTTAAAGTAAAATACATATATGCATTCTTTTCTTTTCTTTCTTTCTTTCATATAGAACATGCATTCCTTTCTTTCTTTCTTTCATATTGCATGTACTATAGACATTCAATCATTCATAATTATAAGCATACTTTCATATATAGAACATGCATTCTTTCTTTCTTTCATATTGCATATACTATAGGCATTCAATCATTCATAAACATAGGCATACTTTCATGGCATAATCATTACCATAAATAGAAAGACATGGAAGGACCTTTCTTTTAACACATGTAAGTGAAGCAACCATCATGCTAGTTTCATCAATACATCATACTTATAACATGCTTGTCTTAATTAAGGCAATATGTTAGTTTAATCTTTCTTTTCTCATCTTAATACATGCTGGCCGAAACGTCTTAGCAAGGATATCATAGCATAAGAGTCATATAATCATGGAAAGAAAAACATACATTACATAAAAGGTCATTTACAAGTACACTGGTAGTCTAGACTTCACTAAACACTAGTTTAGGTGCATGAATTGTACTTGAACTTATTCTTAGCCTTTATTCTAGTAATTGGCCAAAATTCATAGTATGTATAACATGGTATCAAAGTTCATATAACATGTAATCAAAAACATATTTTACCATTAAAGTCATATACAAGCATAAAGGTAGTCTAGGCTTCATTAAACACTAGTTTAGGGGCATGCTTTGTACTCGAACCTATTTTTAACCCCTATTCTTGTAATTTGTCGAAACTCACAGTAGGGATTTCATATCATAATCATTCACATAACATGGGAATAAAAATATATTTTTCATAAGAATTCATTCACAAGTGCAAAAGTAGTTTGTACTTCACCAAACACTAGTCTAGGTATATGATCTAGAGTTCTACTTAGATTATCATGCATATGGGTACATATAACATTTTTCTAAACATCAATACATAGAATGAAGCATGAGTTTAGACTCAAACAACTTAGACAAGGTACTGACCCTAAGGTATAAAATTATTTCCATCATGAAATAAAACACCCAATCACATGCATTTCACTTGATTTAACCATAATTTTATGAAGGTCTATAAAAATCTGTTTTAAGGAATAATTTAAGGTCCCTTGGACGAATGTTACAGGGGTCCCTTAGCATAGATTCCACAAAATTTCTTGGCCTAAAATATTTATATAGCAAGGAAACAATAATTAGAACAATAGCCTACTTCATGCATCAACATTTATCCATTTCATGACTTGGCCGAATTCTTCCAAGTCCTTTACATCATGGAGGGAATTCAAACACCATGTATCCATCATATATTCATTATAAAAAGGTAGTAACAATTTCATGGACTCTTCCTTTAAGTTTTGACATAGAAAAGGGGGGTACCCCTTTATGGCCAAAACTTCCCTCAAGGTTTTCTTCCATTTTCTTTCACCCAACATCACAAGCAAATATAAAAAACATAAAAAACACATAAAAAGCCATTATGTTGTAGGTGATGGAGTCTTACCACTTGTGCTTATGTTCCCAAAAGATCTCAAAGTTTTGGAGAAGAAAAGACCTCTTAAACTCTAGCAATCCTCTTGTTCTTCTCTTCTTTTCTTCTTTCGGTTTCTCTAGGTTTGTGATTCGGTTTTGGGCTGCAAGGGGCTCTAGAATTTCGGTGAGGGAGAGGAGGAAGGAGAAGAGTTTGGTGGAGAGAAAGGGGAAAGGTTTCTTGGTCGAAATGCCTAGGCATTTCCTCCTCTTCATGACCTTTTATAGTGAGTAAAGAGGCAAGCACCTCTTTAATGGTGTCTCTTCAATTTTCTTGTGTCTCTTCATCTTCTTTCCCACTTATCTACAATTCCCCATCCTCTTCTAATAGCACTCCCTTGCTAGGTGAATTGGTTACATGAATATTCTTAAGGCTTTGCTTTCCTTTGAGGTCCAACGTTCAATCCTTGGCACCTCCTTTTCTTTTTGCTTTCTTTTCCTTTTTATTTTCTTCAAGCCCATGTAACCAAAACCCAACAAGAGAATGCTACCCATTTAGTTCATACACATGCATATTCATATCATTATTCATTCATTCATATGCATGATGTCAAACATAATATTAATGTAGCATATAAACATAATTATCGCACCCATTCACCATATATCAAGAAGGTGCTTAATATCTTCTTTATTCGAAATTTCCCCCTTTAAATACATAATTTTATTCTTGGCCATATGTTCAATTATTACATCGTTCTAGAGGGAAATTTGGGGCGTTACAGAGGCGCCTGATCTGACTGGGGCGCCTGTGTTAACACAGGCGCCTAGCTTTACTTGGTCCAAAGGCTTTCGTGGCAGTTTGCTTCGATGGCTTGGTTTGGCCTTGCACTGGGGCGCCTGTATCCATACAGGCGCCTAGCCCAGTGAGGCGCCTCCTTCCAATGAGGCACCTTGGCAGCAAAATCACAGTCCCTTCGTTTCTTGCAACCAGGGTTAGTTCCAAACACAAGAAGTAAATATACATGATATATTAAACATTGTTTATAGCCTATGCTGTCTTGGTTCTGACTTTGGGTCTCCCAAATGGATCCATAGGTCGAACCAATGCCTAATGTTCCCTCCTACGGGGAATGCGTCCTCACCTACTACTCTCGGGAGAATTTACCTTTTTGCCAACCGGCTCCTCCGGTTGGATTTTTGCCCAGTTTCACTCACCAGGTCTTCGGTGCCCAGTCCTTGACCAGGTCTTAGTACCCAGCTTCACTCACTAGGTCTTCGGTGCCCAGTCCTCGACCAGGTCTTAGTGCCCAACTTCAATCACCAGGTCTTATTGCCCAACTTTACGTCAGGACTTAGATGCCCAGCCCGCGGCCAGGACTTAGTGCCCAATTGAAAAAATCAGGACTTAGTTCCTAGCGTACCTAGGACTTTCCTGCACACTTAGTAGCTTTGTTAGATTACAACCAATTCTTATCTTCTAAACCCTTTGCCATTATCAAAACATAGGTTCGACTTTGGTGCTTCCGGCACCAACATATAGTTAATATTTATTTATTTGATTTACCAATGGGCGAGATTTATTCATCTAAATCGATAGACCCGGTAAGTTGGGAAATAATATTAATTATATGGTGTGTCGTTGATTATTGATGAAATTCGTGTCCTGGTGAGTCGGGATGATGATGCCCCCTTGATGAGCTCATAAGGGACATCATGTTAAACCCTACAGGTGAATTTGATCCAACATGATGATAAGGTTGAGTGGTACTAGTCAAAGAGTTAGATGTTAATTAATTAAAATTATCAGAATTTAAATTACTCGACGGGCATTCGATATCTTAATCATGGGGGATGGATGTACTCATTATAGGTGGAGCCCATATGAAAATATAGGGGGTTGGTGAGGTAATTCAATGGAGATCCTTTAGTAGAATGGATTTTCATTAATGGATCGGGTTTGGATCCATTAGCAAGTCAAGATCCAACTTCTCCTCATTGTCCCTATCGTAGCCCTATATATACCCCATGTGACATGAAACCAATTGATCCAATGGAACACTAGAAACCCTAAGGGGGCGTTTGGTTTACATTTTTCAGTCTGTTTTCCATTTTCATTTTCTGTAGAAAATACGGTTTTCTAGAAAACATGTTTGGTTTGCATTTTCCAGCTTTGTTTTCCAGAAAAAAAATATAGCGTTTTCTGGAAAACTGGAGAATGAATAAAAATTATTTTCCAGAAAACTGGAAAACTAAAAAATACAATTTTTTGAAAAATAAAAATAAAAAATGACACAAACCAAACGTCCCTAAATTTCTCCTTTCCTCTCCTCCTCTCTCACTCTATGTGCTGCGCCGAATGACAGGTGGTGTTTTTCCTCCACCCGATTAACTGCTCGAAGGGAGCAGTTCCTTCTCCGCATGCAATTAATCATTTTCCTTTTCCGATTAATTGTATTGCTTCTCCATGCGATTAATTGATTTGCATGCAATTAATCCTTTTCCTTCTCCGATGCAATTAATCATCCTCCATGCAACCTGTGGACGTGAGGCATGGAGAACAATTAATCCTTCTCCGATTAATTGCTCAATCTGCTCTTGAGTAATTGATTTGGCGTGGAGAACAAGTTGCATACGCAATTTGACTTAGAGAACAAGAAGGTTGCTTGCGCAACTTGTGGACGTGAGGAGTGAGCACCTGTGTAGAAGGCGTGAGCCTTCTGCGTGTGCAGGAACCTTCCGTGTGGAGAAGAAGACATAGCTCGGGCCCCGGCGGTGGAGGAAAGAAGAGTTGTAGGTTTTGTGTTTGGATTATCTTCTTCCTTGGAATGGCCGGCGGCATCCCTTTGGTTAGGGATTGGTTGGCGCAAGGAGAAGGGATCGACTTGATGACCATGGTTCTTGGTAGATCGTCGCCCACACGACGTCCAAGAGGGGAGGGTCATACGGTAGAAGATCGTAAGGTAACTGAAGGTATATACTCTTCCTTGGCTCCTTTTACGTTTCTTGTCATTTTATATGGCATGTTTGTTTAATTATCTTGTTTAATTATTTGTTAATTAACAGAAGATAATTAAATAATGGACCCCGATAATAAACACAAAAATCGGTGATCCACTCGTCGTCTTTTTCGCTGTCGTTTGGTAAGGAGAATTACAAGGTTCGATCTTTGTGATTGACCAAGTTGTAATTCGTACTGAACGATACGATGACGAGATGGTCGTTGGGAGACGAGTCTCCATTCGGATTAATTTTTAATCCATAGATATGGAGAGGTCTCTCATGGACGACCTAGTATTCGCTAGGGAAACCCGCCAAGCCAGTTCCATCAGTGCACACCCTAAGGAGGAAGAGGAAGTGAGAAGAAGAAGAAGAATCTTCTTCCTTATCCCACTCCCACCGAGAGGCTTCCTCTTCCCTTAGCACCAGCATTGCCCAACCCTAGGAGAGAGAGAGAGAGAGAGGAGGAGAGGAGAGGCTCTTGTGTTGGATTGTTTGCCTTGGTCTCATGATTCCATGGGTATATATAGGGTTACAATAGGGACCATGAGGAGGGTTGGGTCTTGGCCACCTAATGGATCAAGGCCCGATCCATTAATGAAGATCCATTCTACTAAAGGATCCTCATTGATCTACCTCACCAAACCCCATATTTAAATATGTGCTCCACCTATTATGAGTACAAGAACTCTCAGTGTTTAAGATATCGAATGCCCGTTAATTAATTAAATTACTAACAATTTAATTAATTAACATCTAACTCCTTGAGTAGTACCACTCAACCTTATCATCATGTCGGACCAAGTCCACCTGTAAGATTTAACATGATGAACTTTATGAGCTCCTCAAGGGGACTTCATCAACTCAATTCAGGAGGACACGATTTCCTTCTATAATCAACGACACACCATGTAAATAATATTATTTCCCAACTTATCGGGCCTATCGATTTAACCAATAAATCTCTCCCATTGGTAAATCAAAGAAATAAATATTAAGTACATGTGTCCATTATTATATCGGGATTAAGAGCATGTACTCCATAATAACTGAGGTCTGATTCAATTATAAAGTTAGTATAAATTGAATCACGTCTATGTTGGTCCTGCTCAATACACACAAAGTGCACTAGTGTAATTCTAAGGTCAAGATAAACCAATACCAAATTATACTACAACCATCTCGATGGTTTATTCAAATTCATCTCGGTTGTGAGCCTCGACTTATACCTTTCAAGGGACTGATAACATGATCTTCTTTGTGACACCACACACCATGTTATCTACAATGTAAGGTATTAGACAATATGCACATAACTAATATAAATATGCAAACAGTGATCATGTGATTCTCTTTCAAAATGTAGATGTCTATATAAAAGAAAGACTTTTAGTATACATCCTAACATTTTCAACTCCATCTTCTGACGATAATGGAAGGAGGTCACGGAGCTTCATCATCTCAATTTTGGAAGGGAAAAGAAATAGCGTACGAGGATCCCGACATTCAAATTTAATCCACCGATGATGAGACCGAGGCCCAACCGCAGCACCTTCCGACGCTAGAAACACAAGGAAGTACTGACACAATTACTTCAAAGGTTCGGGAAAATTTTCCTCTAAAATCTTTTATTTTCACTAAATATTTTGAGAAGGTCACACTTCCATCAGGAGAATTGCGTGCAAAATGTAAGCATTGCAATGCTTCCTATAAATTCCAAGACGGTGGCAGCTATGAGTCGTTGAAACGACATGTAGAAATGAAGCACCCGATGGAATATAGACTCGACCGCTCTCAAGCACAATTATCAAGATTTTCTAGTGGTTTTAGTACTAATTCTGGTTTATTTTTATATTCTAATAATAAATTAAGAGAATCATTAGTTAAATTTATTTTCGTAGAATATCTTTCATTTAGTTTTGGATCTAAATGCACATTTAAAGATTTTTGTAAAGAATCTCTTAATCCATGTGCTAAATGTGTTTTTAAGACTACACTTAGTCGTACAATTAAATAATTAGTAAAACATTGAAAAAAAATTTAATTATTGAATTTAGTAAATTAAATAATAAAGTTTCTTGATGTTCTAATATTTGGAGTGATCATTGGTAAACTCATTTTTATATACGTGTGACTTATAATTGGATTGATAACTCTTAGATCCTCCAAAAAAGATTGATAGTTTATAGAGTTTTTGAAGAATCACATACTACCCATAACATTACACAATTATTATATTTAATTTTAGAAGAATATAGATTGAATCATAAAATATTTTCAATATCATTAGATAATGATAGTTCTAATACTGCTTCTATAGATGAACTAAAATTTGTTTGCCAACCTATTATTAGTGGTTTATTTTTTCATATTCGTTGTGTATGCCATGTTTTAAATTTATGTGTTCAAGATGGATTAAAACTTTTAGAAAATTATATTAAACTAATTAGAATCATAATTTCATATGGTCACATCTATCTATATTGAAATAATGGGTAGGTTTTGTAAAGCTAATGGAATGAGACCTAAAAAATTTCCACATGATGTTCCAATATGTTGGAATTCAATATATCAATTATTACAAGATTCATTTTAATATAAAAATTTATTATGTTTATTTTTTTGCACAAAATAGTAATACTAATATATATTTATTTCACAACAGTAGTATTTGTGAAAATTTAAAAGTATTTAACGATACAATCGAATAAATTTTCGGTGTTTATTATCCCACTATTCATTTAGTTTTGGTGAATTTTTATAGTATAATATTAGTATTAAATGAATATATTAATAATGTAGTTTTAACTTCTTGCATATTATCTATGAAAACTAAATGAGAAAAATATTTTTATTTTATTCTTAAAATTTATTTAATTGCATTTGCTTTATATCCTAGATTTAAATTAGATGTTTTAGAAGAAATGTAAACTTTATATTATAATGCTTTAATTCCTATTAAAATTCTTCTTCTTCAGATCCAATTAATATTATATATAATATTAGAAATTATCTATATGATCTTTATAATCAATATTATATTAAATATGGAATGCAAACTAATATTTCTAAAACACAACAGCCTATTAATACTAATTTAAAACGTACAAAAGTATAACTTTTATTAAAAAACTGGATGAAACGTCCACGAAGATCCTCAAGTTCCACACATGAACTTGAAAATTATTTTATGATTTCTTTTGATTTTAACGAAGCAGATAGCGAAGATTTTGATATCTTCAAGTGGCAGTCACAGAAGGCTCAAAGCTTTCCCGTTCTCTACTTGATTGCCAACAAAATTTAAGCTTGTCCAGTGTCAACTATTGTTGTAGAGCAGATGTTCAATACCGACTACAATATATTAGATGAACGATGATCAACTTTGTCTCTTGACTCATTAGAAGCTCAAGCATTATTAGACGATTAGACCAGAGCTGAGAAAAGAATCTAAGGAATGCAACTTTCATAAGACAAAGTTGAAGAGTTTGATACCAAGGGAATGAATACAATGAGAACGAGAGGAAATGGAAGTGAATGATGTTAATTGTAAAAGAGTAAAAATATAAAAGAACTACGTGGACTTTGATTCCCCTATACCCTAAGTAGATACATAGGCAACTTAAATAAGTGAAAGCATTTTTTAAAATAAATTTTATATTTTAAATTTAAATTTTAAATTTTAAATTTTTTTAATATAATAATCCTAAACCGTCGTGAACCGTGACGAACCGTGAACCGAACCATGAACCAACAGTTCTGAATTGTGAACCATAACCGTTGTGGTCAGTTAAGATTAAGGGTCAACCTCCCACGAACTGTCGGTTCCGAACCGTCGGTGCTGAACTATCGAACCGTCGATTCCGAACCGTAGTCGAGTCTAGAATCAATCATGAAAAATGATTAACGAGATTTTTCTAACTTCGAATGACCTTGCAACCATTAAAGAAATCATATTGGAAGTTGACAGTGACAACGTAAATCCTGTTAGTAATGAAGTTTCAAAAGCATAGAAGTTACGAAGCTCCGTCTAGTAACAGACTTCCTACGGAATGCCTGGGCACTGGATGACTGGTACGGTTCCTTGCTCTCTCCAACCGTTGCAAACTCCACTGAGCCCCACATTCTCTACACCTACAGTGCCACCATGATTGGATTTACTGCCAGGCTAACGGAGGACGAGCTCCAATCTGTTGAGAGGAAGAGGAAGCTAGGTTTCCGGGATAAACAAGTGCCGCTCCTGACCACCTACATGCCGCGCCTAGTTGGCCTTCTTCCCGAGCTTGGCCTCTGGACACACTCCAACATGGGAAAGACCATCATTATCGGCGTCCTGAACACCATCTTGGTCGACCATTCCTCGCTTGGAGACCAGGGCAATCAAGCCGCCTCCTGCGCGTAGGAGAGGACCATGCACCCTTGGCCAGCAAGGCGCTGTCTCCTGTAACAACAAGTGATCGAAGAACAATCCTTCGTGAAAATGAGTCCCCCTAAGACACCGGCCATGGAACCCACACCGCCAGCACCGCCGCAGGAATTTTCGTGCCCCACGACAACGTGCTCGGCAATGCCAATAGCACCGCCTCTGGCAATTTCGTGGCACATGCCATTGCTCCATTCCATCTCCATCACAATGGAGACGTGCAGTACCCCATTGGCTCTCTTCTTCCTTGCCTTCTCCTTCTTTCTTCTCATCGCTCTCCCACCGCAGCTGGAATGTTGACTCTCAGTGCCAAGATGTCTAGCTTCAATACTCCTCTGTTCTGAGAGTTCGGCCCTTGTGAAGAGAAATAAGTGAAGGTGGGCACCGGAAAGACCTTGAAGATAATGGAAGCTACTGGCATCTCCGTCACATTCACATAGTGAGCGGCGCTCGAGCCGTTGATGTAATTGAGGTAAGACATAGGGAGATGTGGAGCTTCGACCATCGTGGTGTAGCCATCGAGCTGGCCGTTGACCACCAGCATTGCCTCGCCTTTGAGGGACTTCATGTTGCCGCTATTGAACAAATCACCATCTTCCTCTTCACCTCCGGCTGGAGCATCCCCTACCCGCAATTGGGTGGGATGCTGAGCGGCAGGGGAGTGGAAGGTTTAGCTGTTGAACTGGTAAGCCAACTCGTTCTCAAGCTCGACGCCATTCCCCAGCTTCACGGTATCCCTTATGTTGCGGTTTATGGTGCTGGCAGCTACGATGAGGACCAAGGAGCCTCGTTGGAGAGGGAGGTCGACATTGGGCCAGAATTTCCACAGCGCAGGTGATAAAGATTCCTCTCTTCGCAACGCTGAAGGCGCCAATCACGATAACATTGTCGTAAAAAGGAACCATCACCGAGCGAGAGGGACATCCCGTCGACGACGTCGTTGGTCGCTGCCTCCATGCCGGCGGCGATGCTAGAGATGGTACTGTTAGTAGGAGCCCTAGAGCTAATTATGTGATGATTGACTAGAGACTTTTTGTATCATAGTCTATCATTAATAAAGACATATTTGATTATTATACTTTATATTTGTGTAAAATAACTAAGTATAATAATGTCCTTGGTTGTATGTTCTTATCTATATCATGTCGATTGGTTGAATCGATAGTAAGATGATGTAGAGAACACTACACTAAACCATTCATAGTCAAGCATTAATATTCAAGGACAATATTAATGCATGGAGACTAGCATATAGTTCAATTGATGACTTGAGCTCACAAGTCATGAATATATAATATCAAGTTGGCACATAGGTATACATTAGAGAATGTGTACTGAATTGATCCGCCATGAGAAAATTTCATAGATTTTCATATGAGTGTCATAAACTTTCTTATGTGACTATTAGTATGAATAGTCCTTAGACCTAAAGTCACTACGGTTCCCTACATAAGGAGTTATGTACTTTGGTATCGTCAAACGTCACCCGTAACAGGGTGGACTATAAAGGCAATCACTGGGTATATAACGAATTATGTGGAGGGATGTGAGTGATGTAGATAGGATCTATCACTCCCATATGACAGGAGTCTAGCTGTGGGCCCCTTGATCGAGTAGGACTATTAAAATGCATGATTGTGCTCAAATTAGTCAATATGAGATATTGAACTCATTTGTTTGAGTGAGTCTACTCAGGGATCAAGAAACACAAAGATTGATCGAAAAAGACACGGTGAATGGCTCATTGGTAAATCTAGATATCGAGGATAGAAGGACAAAGTCATATATTGTCATGTCTCGGAGGTTAAGTCGGATCTCGATTTTCTCGTCACATGGGTAGCAATGATGCATTGCTAGATGCCGCTCATTACTTATGTGTCTAAAGTGGTTTAGACACATTATCAATGTTACGAGAACCTATTGGGTCACACACTAAGTACACAATGCTTCGGTGATTAATTAATCTTAGTTTGACTAAGATTTGATCCGAATTGGATTAATTGAGTTAGACTCAAATGAATCCAATTGGATTATGGGATTGAGATCTAATTTATGTTAGACTAATTTAGATTAGACTCAGCTATATTTGAATGAGATATTAATTCATTAAAATGTTTTATAAATTAATAATGCAGAAAGATAAAAAGTTCCTCTTCATTAGATGAAGAGAAGTTGAAGAGCCACATGAGAAAATGTGCTCTAATTGGGTTTTTATTGGCATTAATGAAGAGAAGCTAAAGGGACAAAAACTCTTCATATTCATGAGATGAGTATAAAAGTGTTTTTCTTGTCATTTGGAAGTAGAACTTGTCATTTTTCCTTCCCCTCCCTCTCTTGGCTGAAAACCCTCTTCTCCCTCTCCTTCTTGCTTTGTGAATATCCTCTTGTGGCTAGCACCGCAAAGGCGATTCTTTTATGAAGCTTGAGAGATCGTGTTCGTGTGGATACACATAGAGGCAAGGACACTTGAACATGTAAGAGTTCCGACATACCTCGGACAAGCGGGATAAGCGAAGGGCACGCGCCAAAGGTATACGTATATGATAGGAATTTGTAAATTAACTTTGTATGAGTTTTCTTTTGCATGGATCACTCGTGGGATTTATTATTTCCGTTGCGATTTTTAATTATTTTTGCCTATAGATCCCTACAGTGGTATCAGAGCCACTTGCGAAAAATCGTATAAAGTTTAGAATAACTTTTATATGTGATATAGAAGTAGGCCATAATTTTGTTATGAATTGTATAATGTATGAGCATTTGTCAAGATACAAAAGTTTATGTTGATCAAACTAAAAGTCCATAGCATTATCATATGAAATATGAAAGTGTGCTATGGTCCGATTGAACTCAACAAATTTTATAACCTATGATTTCGACTCGAGCATTTTTACAATCATAATAAAATTGATATCCTAAATCTATTGTGTTTAATTGATGACATGATGCATGGTAATAACCTTAAACCCAATGTGATTGGATGTATGCGTGTGTGTATTTTGTAGTGTAATTCATAATACGACGCACGTGTCGTACCTTATCTCTATTTTTCTAGTTGTAAAATAGATTTAGACTCGAATGTAACTCGAGTTTTCCTAACATGTAATGTACAAAACGAGAAGTGGAATGCCCATTGAGGGATAAACATACAAGAAGGATATCAACGACACATGATGACCGAAAGATGCACTTGGAGAAGATGTTATCCCTAGGTTGACCATCGATTTTCTCATTGGCTTGAGAAGATCGTAGTATACGGGTCATAACCACATCACATTTTACAGCTTATATGTTGATATACTGTTGGGACCGGGTGCATGTTGACAAGGATACAGGTTCATAAATTTTAAAATATTTACGTGCAGCGGAAGAATTAGCATATATAATTTCTTAAATTATTTTTAACCACGTATCTAGCATGCGACCTTATGATATGTGGACATGATCATAAATTAAAATTTTGCAGAAAGTAAACTAATTTACTCGTTACCTCGCGTAACTCGAAGTAAGGGACGAGATCCAACCGTAGCGTCCCTTGGAAGCTCCGCCTCTATTCGCGTCCACGCCGAGTTCTCTTCGGGATGACTTCGCAAAGCCACGAGTTTTGTGCCGACGAGAACTACTAGATTCTCCAAAGGCACAACTAGAATATCAAGAGAGAAATGATAGAAACTAACCACCGAATAACGGAATCAAGATTCCGTGAAGGGAGGAAGGAGTCGCGACCCGCTTCGTCTTGGTGGTGGCTTACGGCAAGGGAGATGGCGCCGGCCCTAGAGGGAGAAAGGTGGGCGCCGACCCTAGAGAGAGAGAGGGAGAGAATTAGAGAGAGAGAGGGAGTTACTTAATCTCTTGATAATTCAATTGAGGAATTCAAGCCTAGCCTTGGTTCCTTTATATAGTAGCCTCTCCATCGCCAAGTCTCCTCTTTTAACGGAATAAATTTTCATAAGAAATTTATCTTATAAATTTTCTTATGAATTATTCCGTTATGCCATGTTTTATTATAACTAAATTTATAATAAAACAAATACATCTCTCCTTTATTATGGAATAAAATTTACAAGAAATTTATAAATTTTTCTTATCATGGAAAAATCAATTCATAATTGATTTTATAAAATTAAAATAAACCGATCCATGGTTCATTTTAATTTCCATAAAAAAGAATAAATTTTTTTATATAAATTTCTTTATATAGATTTATTTATCCATAATTTTATAAAACAATTCACGCTTGATTTATTTTATAAAATAAACCAAATAAATTGGTTTTCTCTCCTTGTAGTGGCCGGCCAAACCAAAGAGGGTGGGTACCCTCTTTGGCCGGCCACATCAAGCCAAACCCTCGCGAATTAAACTTATTTAATTCGCCCAATAAGCCTTCAAAAGACTTAGCCATTTTAAGCTTCCGTTGCGCCTCTGATTAATTCAGATTCGACTTATTTCTCTTGATCGGAAAATCCAATTTTCAACTCGTTTTAAATCCCTCGGATTACTCGTAGTGCGTGTGACTAAATAGGCTTTCGATTTATGTTGGCCGTCTATAATCAACCAATTATAGAACGATCATGAGTGGCACCTAGTAGTACATCATGACCCCCAATTAATCGAAAGATCAACGGTTAACCTCAGAAATAATTCTGAAACCCTTCAGCAGCTCTAATGAATCGTGCCTCATTCCCTTCACCATCTTATACCCACTTGGTTCAGGACACGGTCTATGTATGTCAGTCCCCACTAGGCTGACTACGTTACACCTAGCCCAAGTAATGTCTTTCTCGTCCAACGGATTCTAATTACTCTCATGTTTCCTAGAGATTCATACTCGGAACATGTCATGCTCTGGCCAGAGACTTCGAGTAACAATCCGACGATAGGCCTTGGGTATACATCTCCTCGCAAGGAGTGGTGAATCCTTTGTAGGCTGTTCAAACATCTTCGGGCACATCGGCTTATACCCAACCATCCTGGGTCCACACCTCCTTAGAGATGCTTGCTTAAGATGTCAAAGTATAAGTCTCCGTGACCAAGATGACTTGAACACCGCAAGTCAAAGGAATATCGCACTTAAGCTGCAGTAAGAACTTCATTGACATATCTACATGTAGATTCTCATATGAAGTCTTACAGCCAGTCACTCCAATGAACTAGTTCCCTTAACTAGCATCCATGTTTATCTTCGGACATCCCAATGTCACTAGCCAGTGAGAATCAGCTGATTAGAGAATAACCCATGCTAGTCTCAACAGAATTGATAGTGTCCGTATTTATCAATTCATCGACTAGGGACAATTTCAATACTTCACAATTGCACATGTAGAGATAATCACTAGTTGTGAATTCATCACAAATTCTCTTGTGCTGTGAATTGTATTGCGGACATTCAGTAAATGAGTTTAAGATCTCAATCAAATACACGAACATGTATACTCAAATAGTGAATACTCATTTATTAAAGTAAATGATTATAATCATAAGGCGATTGCCTTAGGACACTTCTCTCATATTACTAACATATACGCAATATCTGTATGTAATGCATGATTAGATAAATATTTATCTTAATTAAGTCTACTCGATATGCCGACCAAAGTTTGGTACTTATAAACTACTTCGATCATTTGTTGTTGGGTTTGCCAAAGCAAAGCGACACATTTTATATAAGAATTTGTCGAGATATAAAAATTTGTGTTGATAAAACTAAAAGTCCATAGCATCATCATTTGAAATATGAAAGTGTGCTATGGTCCGATTGTACTCAACAAATTTTATAACCTATGGTTTTGACTCATGAGCATTTTTACAATCATAATAAAATTGATGTCCTAAATCTATTGTGTTTGATTGATGATATAGTGTTGTTAGATCGTTGATGGCTTGCTTGAGGGGGGGGGGGTGAATAACAACTTTTCGGTTTTCTTCTCTACTACGTTGTTAGTGCGCAAGCGGAAATACAATAAAACAAGACTAACAACTAAACAATGCTAACAATACCTACTTACGTGGTTCAAAGATGAAGCTCCTACTCCACGACAGTCCGTGAGGTGGACGATCCCTCGATCCTTCGACAGATCACTCCCCGGATGCCCTCCGGCTAACTCGTGTAGCTCCTTGTGGGTAGAGAAATCTCGCCACAAACACAAGCACACCTCTGAGTACAAAGACTACTATTTAACTCTTACCCAAAGCCAAATTCGTCAGAGGTTCCAACTGAAATGAAGCCTTTTAAATAAGACTTAAAGCTGAACCCAACCGCTACCAGTCGACTGATCAATTACCAGTCGACTGGTCCCACTCAACTAGCTAGCCAACGGCTAGTTTTTGGGTTTACCAGTCGACTGCTTCCAGAGCAGTCGACTGGTCCAAGGTCAGAAACCTTCTGTGAGTTTCTGTGCTTGCTGGCAGTCGACTGTTTTATTCCCATTCGACTGCCCAGCATACAAACACACTTCTCCTCACTCCGAAGACCCTCCTCCACGTGTGCCTTCAGGTACACTCTCTTGGCTTGCCCCTTGAAGTCCTCTTCCACTGGCTATCGTCCCTCGGATTCGCACACAAGCCTTTCCTTGGCTTGCCTCCATGCCACCCTTCACGTGTGCCCTTTGACGTCCACTTCCCGGCTTGCCCTTGGAGTCCTCCTCCCTCGTCTCTCGTCCCTTCATGACTCAGTTGACTCTTCACCAGTAGCCTCTACTATTGCCTTCGCGCCCTCTTCATCGTTGGCTCCCGTCCCTCGAATGCACACAAGCCTCCAGCTTGTCTCCATGCCATCCTTCACGCATGCCTCGAAGTCTGCACCCCTCGGCTCATTGTCCCTGATATACCATGGTCCCTCAAGTGCACACAAGCCTCCAGCTTGTCTCCATGCCACCCTTCACCATACCGAAGCCGTCCAGCCAAGTCAATATGTGTAACCTGCAAATCCTGTGCACTTAAATAGACATATTAAATCACAAGGGTAAACCTAACTTAAACCCTTTGCACAAACATCAAAACACATGGTCATTCCGGACCATAGATTGCCTCAACAATCTCTCCCTTTTTGACGTTTGGCAATACATTTAAGTTAGGGAAAACAAATAGTAATAAATAGCAACAACAATGCTAAACAACCATTTGGACTTACGTTGCCAAGGCTCCACCTTGGACTTACACCGCCAATGCATATGCAATGCAATCAATCATGGATCCTATCCCAAGGTATCCCCACCCCTAACTTCCCCAAGTTAAGAATTTTACCAAAACAAGCTTTTTAAAACCAATCCCAAGGCTCCTCTACATTGGATTTACAAAGGCTTTTTAAGAACCTCTTCCCCTTATGCCAAGAATGAAGAAACAATGCTCCCCCTTTATCTAAGCTTCCCCTAAACCTAGGGTTTCTTGCAAAGACGTGTTTGTTTCCCAAATTAATAACAACACTTCTCCCCATTTGCCTAACATTAAAAGATCCAACATTTTCCCCCTTATTGGACTCTTTATCCTTTAAATGATTATAAACATAGTGTATAAACCCTCCCCCCCCCCCCCCCCCCGCCTACAAGGTTCTACACTTGTTTCAATCAATTGGACATTTTCTAATGGCTGAAAACCATTTTCCAGCCTGTACCAGTAGTCTGCCACCTGGGCTAGTCGACTGGCACGCTGAAATTCCCAATTTCAGCTTTCTGAATCTAAATTCAGAAATGCGCCAGAAATTCTACCAACCTCCAAAAATTCTCAAATTTTGTGGAGAAGTTTGTGGTACCCATACCTACTTGGGAAAAATACATTCAACAATGTATCTATCACCATTCCCAAGTTTGACATAAACCTCAAAATTACCTATGAAAATTAAGGCATAGCAACTAAGAGGCAACCTCCCCCTTAACCTATGCTTTCTCCCAATTTTCAATTCACACCCAACACAGGATAAGTCCTACCCAACTTAACACCATATCACCAAGTTATGTTCTACCCGACTTAACATCATAACACCAAGTTAAGTTCTATCCCAACTTAGCACCATACATTCTTTCATCAAGTTAAACCTAACTCAACACCCAAGTTCTCTTCTTTTGACACCATCAAAAGATTACCCCAAGCAACCCTACCCCTAGTGCCAAAAAGAACTCACCATATTTCTAAAAAACCCCTCAGAAATCAACTTTCAGACTTACCAGTTAACTGCCCCTTGGGCAGTCGTCTGATATAGACAACTTCTGAAATTCCTGTCTAATTCCAGAAACTTCTAGAAAATTCTAGAAAACCCAGAAAAATCTAAAAATTTGCAAACACATTTGTTAGGATATACCCTATCCTAGAAAAATATGATTCCATGAAAAATATCAAATGTGCTTGACTTTTGGTACACACTCTAATTTCCTTAAACATGGTCATTTTGTATCAACTTTGAAACCTAACCATAATGTCATGTGTTTACCAACTCAATTTATTGACATTTCATACATATAACTGCCTTTAATTCTCCCCTTTTTCTTATGTATTCTTAATATGATAAAATCCTCCTCTTCTTATCTCTTAACTCTAGATACATATGCACTTATCAATCTTCCTTGAATTCTATAATATCCATAGAGCCTCATTTTATACAATTAATATTAAATCATGAGGTAACACTTTATTCAAGGAATATGAAATCATAGCCAAGGATTTTACTTCAAAACCATATCCTATCATTCAATAGCAATTTATGACCTTCAAACCACATAATATCAAGTCATGACATAAAATCTCATAAGGTAACATGACCCTTTCCTATGCTTCCAATTTTGCAACTTCTTATTATCCAATATGCCTTTTCTATTTAAACCTACAGATCAGTCGACTGCCCCTGGGGCAGTTAATTGATAAATCGAACAGAAGATTCCAGTGTCGAATTCACCTGGACCAGGCAACTGGTTCTGAACCAGTCGACTAGTACCTGAATTCCAGTTGTTCTGCCTAAATTCAGAAATGCCTAATTAATTCCACAAATCTCCAAAAAATCTGAAATTTCATGGTGAGATTTGCGGGGTCTATGTCTACTTGGGAAAAAATATATTTTCAGACAAGTCTACTCCGGATCCCAAGATTGGCACGAAATTTAACCCTTGCTAAATTGTATCATTGAAACTTATCCCAAAAGTCCTAATTTTGGCTTCTCCTTGATATATCTTCTCATACCTGACCATGATACATTTCTAACACTGAATTATATGGTATTTACCCATTAAACCCTAATTTTATCAAATATAATCCCATTTTCATCTTTTTCTCCATGAAACTCCTTTTAATGTGTCAATTCCCTAGGATTAAGACTCACCATAGTCTTCCAAACCCCCTTGGCACATTCCCTAGTTCACCTAGACTTCCTAGAGGAACATCTCCTGAGATCCATTTACCATAGATCCTAAAAGCTCCTAGAGCTCCCTCTTGAGCTCTTCGCCCTAGCCATCTCCCTAGGTGACTCAATCCACATTAGACCACACCGGTGTGCCCTCGGTGATTATTGGCCTACAAAATGAACCCTCTTAACCTTAGACACCTTGTCTTTGGTTAAGTCCTTCTCTTTCCCTTTAAATGGCACCCCTTACCATTTTTGGACTTCTCCTTTTTGCCATAATTATATGCTTCCCTAGCATACCTTTTTTCATTGGCATTGGAGACCTTAGACTGGTATCCCAATCCCGATCTATCATGGTTGGGTTTTAAACTACTCAACACCATATCTAAACCCTTAGATCCAACTGTGAATCTTTCTAGGGTCTTTTCCAATTTATCAAGTCTTTCCCTCAAGGCTTGATTTACCCTTTTTAGGCATTTAACCGTAGAATCCACATGTCCACCTTGGACATTCCTAGACCTACCCATCTTCCTAGGCATATGTCTCCCCTTTTTGGGGTTAATGCCTTAATGCTTAGGTCCTAAGGTCTTGGATTTTTCATGATGCATACTTTTCCTAAGGTTTTGACCTACAATATTAACCCTATTTTTATCATTATACTTAAATCCATGACTATGCACAAGCAAACACTTTTCATTGATTCTAACATGCATGGAGGAACTTAAGTTTGAATTGCATTTTAATTTAAAGTTAGAGATTACCTCCCTTACCCTTGTAGCTTCCCTTTGATGTGAGCTTCTTTTCTTTCTTTCCTTGTTCTCCCATCTTCTCAATTGCTCTATTTTCTTTAGCTCTCCTTTTCTTGGACATTTTGTGTGATAATACCCTAGTTCTCTACTTGTGAAGCATCTAATTTTCTTTTTCTTCTCTTGGGCTTTTCCATTCCTATACCCTATGTTAGATTTAAAAGGAATTGAAGTGGGTTTATGATTTACCTCCTTTTTCCTACCTTTTGGACACTTGACCTTGTATTGTCCCTTTTCATTGCACCCAAAGCAAATGATGTGGTCTTTTGTTCTTGCTTTGGTGGAGATAGGAGCTTCTTCTAGCTCCGGTATTGATGAGGGTCTCTCCTCCCCCTCAATTCTTGGAGTGGAGACCTCTTTCTCTTCTTGGGCTATTAGACTCACTTCCTCGGGCTCTTCCACTAATTGAACTCGTGTAGGGATTTCATGGAATTCTCTTATCTTTTTCCATAGCTCATGTGCACTTTCGTACTTACCTACACCACTAATTATTTCATTAGGCAAAACACTAAGTAAGATTGAGATTACCATATCGTTTGCCTTGAATTGTGCTTGTTGCTCTTTACTCCAATATCTTGGTTGGAGCATTTTCCCATGCTTATCTTTTGGAACTTCAAACGATTCTTCAAGCCCAATCATGTAGTTCCAATCCATGCCGAACCAAGTCTTCATTCGCATCCTCCAATAGTTGAAATCATCATGATCGTAGGGAGGTGGAGTGTAGATGTCATCCCCCAACTTGTCTTCCATTATTTTTCTCCTCTAGCTCATGCTCCTTTGGCGGTTATTCCAATAAGAGCGGTCCTTTGCTCTGATACTACTTGTTAGATCGTTGATGGCTTGCTAGAGGAGGGGTGAATAACAACTTTTCGATTTTCTTCTCTACCTACGTTGTTAATGCGTAAGCGGAATATAATAAAACAAGACTAACAACTAAATAATGCTAACAATACATATTTACGTGGTTCGGAGATGAAGCTCCTACTCCACGACAGTCCGTGAGGTGAACGATCCCTCGATCCTTCGGCGGATCACTCCCCGGATGCCCTCTAGCTAACTCGTGTAGCTCCTTGTGGGGTGGAGAAACCTCGCCACAAACACAAGCACACCTTTGAGTATAAAGACTACTATTTGACTCTTACCCAAAGCCAAATTCGTCAGAGGTTCCAGCTGAAACGAAGCCTTTTAAATAAGGCTTAAAGCTGAACCCTGCCACTACCAGTCGACTGATCAATTACCAGTCGACTTGTCCCACTCAACTAGCTAGCCAACGACTCTCTCAACGGCTAGTTTTTGGGTTTACCAGTCGACTGCTTCCAGAGCAGTCGACTGGTCCAGGGTCAGAAACCTTCTGTGAGTTTCTGTGCTTGCTGGCAGTCGACTGTTATATTCCCATTCGACTACCCAGCTTATAAACATACTTCTCCTCACTCCGAAAACCCTCCTCCATGTGTGCCTTCAGGTACACTCCCTTGGCTTGTCCCTTGAAGTCCTCTTCCACCAGCTATCGTCCCTCGGATGCGTACACAAGCCTTTCCTTGTCTTGCCTCCATGCCACCCTTCACATGTGCCCTTTGAAGTCCACTTCCCAGCTTGCCCTTGGAGTCCTCCTCCCTCGGCTCTCGTCCCTTCATGACTCAGCTGACTCTTCACCAGCAGCCTCGACTATTACCTTCGCACCCTCTTCATCTTTAGCTCCCGTCCCTCGGATGCACACAAGCCTCCAGCTTGTCTCCATGCCATCCTTCACACATGCCTCAAAGTTCATGCGTGCTCGGCTCATTATCCCTGCTATACCATGGTCCCTCGGGTGCACACAAGCCTGCAGCTTGTCTCCATGCCACCCTTCACCATACCGAAGCGGTCCAGCTAAGTCAATATGTGTAACCTGCAAATCCTACGCACTCAAATACACATATTAGATCACACGGGTAAACCTAACTTAAACCCTTTGCCCAAACATCCAAACACATAGTCACTCCGGACCATAGATTGCCTCAACAGGTGCATGGTTATGGCCTTAAACCTAATGTGATTGGATGTATATGTGTGTGCATGTTGTAATTTAATTTATAATAGACCCTGCATGTCATGCCTTATTTCTATTTTTCTAGTTGTAAAATAGATTTAGACTCTAATGTAACTCGAGTTTTCCTAATATGTAATATGCAAAATAAAGAGTGGAATGTCAATTGAAGGATGAAGTTACAAGAAGGATGCCAACGACACATGATGACCGAAGGATGCACTTGGAGAAGATGCTATCTATAAGCTGACCATCGATTTTCTCATTAACTTGAGATGATCGCAGTATATGCGTCATAACCATGTCACGATTTACTGCTTATATGTTGATATATGCAATATCTGTATGTGATGCATGATTAGATAAATATTTATCTTAATTAAGTCAACTTGATATGCCTACCAAAGTTTGATACTTTTAAACTACCTCGATCATTTGTTGTTGGGTTTGCCAAAGCAAAGCGACACAATTCATATGGGCATTTGTTGAGATACAAAAATTTATGTTGATAAAACTAATAGTCCATAGAATCATCATTTGAAATATGAAAGTGTGCTATGGTCCGATTGTACTCAACAAATTTTATAACCTATGGTTTTGACTCATGAGCATTTTTACAATCAAAATAAAATTGATATCCTAAATTTATTATGTTTGATTGATGACATGGTGCATGGTTATGACCTTAAACCCAATGTGATTGGATGTATGTGTGTGTGTATGTTGTAATTTAATTTATAATACGGCCTGCGTGTCGTGCCTTATCTCTATTTTTCTATTTGTAAAATAGAGTTAGACTCTAATGTAACTCGAGTTTTCCTAATATGTAATATACAAAACGAAGATGGAATGTCAATTGAAGGATGAAGTTACAAGAAGGATGTCAACGATACATGATGACCGAAGGATGCACTTGGAGAAGATGTTATCCCTAAGTTGACCATCGATTTTCTCTTTGGCATGAGAAGATCGTATTATACGGGTCATAACCATGTCACGTTTTACTACTTATATGTTGATATACGCAATATCTGTATGTGATGCATGATTAGATAAACATTTATCTTAATTAAGTCAACTCGATATGCCTACCAAAGTTTGGAACTAATAAACTACCTCGATCATTTATTGTTGGGTTTGCCAAAGCAAAGCGACATATTTTATCTTGGTAGAGTGCGAGAGGACAATTGTGATGTCCCTCTATTGAACTTTGGGTGGTACTTAACTAAGTCGCCTCAATTGGATTGAGAAACCTAGAGGCATATCCCAAAAGTTGGGATAATTGGGTAAGAGAACAATTATACTAAGTCTTGGGTGATTAGCCAAAGCTAATTCAAGATCAGGTATAATATGAATCTTGTCCCACATGAATATAGTCGCTATTTGGTTTGGAGCTAGTAGTGTGGGTAAATTGAGTTTGCCCACATCCATGACTAGCCCCTACCAAAGCTCTACGATTTAGTGGGAGTGTGATTTAATTAAAGACATAATTAAAGGATTTAGATATGATACTTATTTTTGCATATTTTACTATTATAGATTACCCTGTCATCTACCACATCAAATACTCTCTCTCTTTACGATCCGTCCTTTAGAAGGACAAGCTCAACGAAGCTAATTTCCTCGACTGATACAGAAACTTGAGGATCGTCCTCAAGCAAGAACGAAAAGTGTACGACCTATAGCAACCTCTTCCAGAAGTACCTATCACTACCGCCACTCACGCCGAAAAAGATGCTTACAAAAGCATCAAGCACTTGATGTATCATGCCTCAAACTTTCCATCATGAACTCTGAGCTTCAGAAACAACATGAGAACATGGATGCATATGATATGGTTGAGCACATAAAACAACTATATCAAGGGTAAGCTAGGCACGAGCAATTTGAGGTGTCTAAGGTCCTATCAACATGCAAGATGCAAGAAGGAACTCATATACTCAAGATGATTGGGTATGTCGAGAACTTTGAAAGACTAGGATTTCCACTGGGTCAAGAATTGGTCACAGACCTTATCCTACAATCGTTGCAGGACGGGTACAATCAATTTGTCATAAACTATAATATAAATGAAATTGACAAGCCATTGCTTGAGATGCTTAGTATGTTGAGAACTGCTGAACCCAATCTCAAGAAAACTAAGGCTAGTAATGTACTGATAGTATAAAAGGGCAAAGGCAAATGGAAGCCTAAGAGCAAGGGTAAAATCCAAGCCAAAGGCAAGGGCAACCCTACTGCACAGAAGGCTAAAGGCAGGGTGTCTAAGGAAGAGACCTACTTCCACTGTGGTGAGACCGGACATTGGAAGCGGAATTACAAACTCTACCTAGAGGAAGTAAAGAAGAAAAGAAGTGAAACTTCTGCCTCAGGTATTTTTGTTATAGAAGTCAATCTATTTATTTCTTCTTCTTGTGTATTAGATATCGGTTGTGCATCAAACATTTGTACTAATATGCAAGGCCTTCGAAGAGCTAGATCATTGACATAGGGCGAAGTGTACCTATGAGTAGGCAATGATGCAAGAGTTGCTACTATCGTTGTAGGAACATATTCCTTGTCTTTGCCCACTGGGCTTATCTTAGAACTAGAGGAGTACTTTTATATACCTGCACTAACTAAGAACATAATTTTTGTATCTTATTTGGACAAGAAGGTTTTTCATTTATCATAAAGGGCAAATGTTATTCTATAATGTTAAATAACATGTTCTATTGTAGTGCACCACTTATGAATGGACTCTATGTTTTAGACTTAGAGAACACAATCTATAACATAAATACCAAACGATTCAAACCAAATGATTTGAAAATGTATCTTTGACATTGTCGCTTAGGTTATATAAATGAGAGTCGCATATCCTAGTTCCATAAGGATCGATTACTGGACTTATTTGATTTTGAATCATATGAGATATGTGAATCTTGTCTTCTAGACAAGATGACCAAGACTCCATTTAGTGGACACTGCGAAAGAGAGACATACTTGTTAGGACTCAGACATACTAATGTATGTGGCCATTTCAATGTCGCAGTTAGAGGAGGCTATCAATACTTCATCACTTTTACTAATGATGCCAATAGATACGACTTTGGGTATCTCATGAAACACAAGTCGGAATCCTTTAAAAAATTTAAGAGTGAAGTTCAAAACCAACTTGGTAAGAGTATTAAGATGCTTCGATCAGATCGAGGTGGTGAAAACCTTAGCCAAGAGTTTTATGACCATGTAGCAGAGTGTGGGATCATATCCCAATTCACTCCACTTGGAACACCACAATGGAATGGTGTGTCCGAGCGGATAAATCGTACTCTATTAGATATGGTATGATCAATGATGAGTCAGACAGATCTTCCTACTTACTTCTGGGGATTCGCTCTAGAGATGGCTCTTTTCACCCTTAACCGAGCTCCATCAAAGGTCGTCATAAAGACACCATATACGATATGGACTAGGAAGAGTCCCACGATGTCTTTTATGAGGATTTGGGATTGTGAGGCTTATGTTCGACGTCAAGTGTCAGATAAACATGGACCCAAATCTTAAAAGTGCTATTTTGTAGGATATCCCAAGGAAACAAAGGGATATTACTTCTACAATCTCACACTAGGCAAAGTGTTTGTTGCTAGAAATGACGTTTTTCTCAAAAAAGCGTTTATTTCTAGAAGAAATACTAGGAGTATAATTCATCTTAAAGAAGTTCAAGATGTAGATAGTACTGTGGCATTGATAGACATTGAACATGTACCCCAAAGTGTTGTGGATTACGAGATTGTTGCATAAGAAGTTGTGAAGCAACAACGTGTTCAAGTAGACCAACCTCTTCACAGATCTGATAGGATACGTCGTTAGCCTGATAGATACTCATTTCTCTTGTCTGATCATGATGACGTTATGCTTGTTGAGTTGAACGAGGCTACATCCTATCAACAAGCAGTGATGAGCCCAAATTTTGAGAAATGGCTAGAGGCCATGAAGTCCGAAATGGAATCCATGAACATAAACCAAGTATGGATTTTGGTTGATCTACCTGAGGGAATTAAACCATTGAGTGTAATTGGGTCTTTAAGAGAAAGACTAACATGGATGGTTTTATGCATACCTATAAAGGGCGATTGGTAGCTAAAAGATTCAACCAGATTCATGGTATCGACTATGATGAAATATTTTCACCTGTTGCGATGCTTAAGTCTGTTCGGATCATGCTTGTTATTGCAACTTAACATGATTACGAGATGTGATAGATGAATGTTAAAACTGCATTCCTAAATGAGAATCTACTCGAGGATGTCTACATGACACAACCTGAGGGTATTGTAGATATAGTGGATGCTGGAAAGGTATGTAAGTTGCAAAGGTCCATTTATGGGCTAAAGCAAGCTTCTTGAAGCTAGAATCTTCGATTCGATGATGCAATCAAAGTGTTTGGTTTTATCAAGAATGAAGATAAACCCTGTGTCTACAAGAGGGTTAGTGGGAGCACAGTTATCTTCCTGATCTTATATATGGATGACATACTCCCCATTGGAAATGATATCTCTTCACTACAGTCTGTGAAGACGTGGCTAAGGAATTGTTTCTCAATGAAAGACTTAGGCGAAGCAGCCTATATCCTAGGCATCAAGATTTATAGAGATAGATCGAAGAGATTGCTTGGCTTAAGTCATAGTACATATATTGACAAGGTGCTTAATCATTTTACCATGCATAATTTCAAGAAGGGATTTCTACCGATATCACATGGTGTGAGTCTTTTGAAGGCTCAATGTCCCTCTTCTACGGAGGAGAGAGACCGCATGGATCAGATCTCTTATGCATATGCTATAGGGTCTAACATGTACGTCATGCTTTGTACTCATCTAGATGTCTCGTATGCTATGAACATGACAAGTAGATAGACCCTATAGTATACTCATCTAGGTGAAAGTCACTTGACAGCTGTCAAGAATATTCTTAACTACTTACAAAGGACGAAATAATATTTCTTGATATTTGGAGGCAATGTGGAGCTAGCTGTAAATGGTTACAATGATGCAAGCTTCTAAACCGACAGGGATGATTTCAGATCGCAGTCAGGGTATGTGTTTTTGAGCTGTGAGCTGGAAGAGTTCGAGCAAGACACAGTCATAGATTCTACAACAGAGCAGAGTATACTGCTGTGTCTGATGCAATAAAAGTGGTTGTTTGGATCCAACAGTTCATTACAGAGCTTGGTGTGGTTCTTAGTATAGCAAACTTGATAGACCTCTATTGTGACAACAATGGGGCTATTACATAGGCTAAGGAACCTCGCTCTCATCAGCGGACCAAACACATACTACGGGACTTCCATCTCATTCGAGAGATCATCAATAGGGGAGATGTGAGGATATGTAGATTACGCACTGATGCTAACATCGTGGATCCTTTAACTAAGGCATTGGCACAGAAGAAAGCATGATGGTCACACTAGGCCACTAGGTATTAGATATTATAGTGATAGTCACTAGTGCTAGTAGAGATTATTAGTAGGAGCCCTAGAGACAATTATGTGATAATTGACTAGAGACTTTTGTATCATATTCTATCTTTAATAAATGCATGTTTGGTTATTATACTTTATATTTGTGCCAAATAACTAAATATAATATTGTCCTTGGGTAGTAGGTTCTTATCTACATCATATCGATTGGTTAAATCAATAGTGAGATGATGTAGAAAATACTACACTAAATTATTCTTAGTCAAACATTAATATTCAAGGACATTATTAATGCATGGAGACTAGCATGTAGGTCAATTAATGACTTGAGCTCACAAGTCATGGATAATTGTTTGACTTGAGCTCACTAGCATGTAGGTCAAAACATAATAATGTTTTTTATGGATTTCATGCTTGTCTGATTGCCAATATATTATATGTCTTCAAAAATTATATATTTTTGAAAAATTGTTTGACTCACACAATTAGACATAAGCCTCCTAGGACAACACTAAAGTTCCTTAAGACACTTAGATAGAGTCAAACGGTGTCGGGTACAAGGGGAGTGTTTTTATTCTTTTGAAATGTTTTTCGAAAACTGTACATTAAACATTACTATCATTTGAAAATATTTTTCGAAAACTGTGTTTTAAATTATTATCACTTGTGTTTTCGAAAAAAAGGGGGTTATGCTTTAAAAAGTTATTCTCATTCCAAGTTGAATTTTCTAAGATGTTCTAAGATGTTTCAAGGATGTTCAAAAGATGTTTCAAGGATGTTCAAAGTTGTTTCAAAGATGTTTCAAGGATTTTCAAGGATATTCTCATTCCAAGTTATTCTCATTCTAAGATGTTCAAAGATGTTCAAAAAAGTTATTCTCCCTCTTAAAAATTACCATACTATCATTCAAAGATGTTCATTTGATTTTGATAAACCCTAAAGACACAGAGGAGGTCTACTTAATGATCTACAAGGACTCCGAGGATGTGTCAAATTTAGGGGGAGTCTAAATCAAAAAGAAATTATTTCTAACAAGTATTATCTTTGACAATTACATTTTGGAATTATTAGATAATTCGTTTGGTCTAAACCAAATCCTAAGGACTCAGAGGAAGAGTGCTTGTGGTCAACAAGCTTCCTAGGACTGAGTCATATTTAGGGGGAGGTCAAATTAAAAGAATTATTGAATGTTTCAAGATGATATATTTTCATGCACGGTATTTTCAAATCCTTCTGAAAACATAAGTAATTTCATTTCAAATACTATCATTTTTTTATAAAAATATTATTATTTTCAAAATTTATTTTTTAAAATAGAATCAATTTGAAATATTATTTTTCTTGAGTTTGGAAAAATTTCCAGGACACTTAACGAAATGACCTTGTAGCTAACAAGGCTTCCTAGGATTGTGTCAGAATGGAAGATAAACCAAGTCAAGTAAAATATTATGTTTTCAAAAGTTCATTTTTCAAAATGTACCTGCATATATTTTCAAAGTACTATGATTTTGGCTTATCAAAATTCTTTTTGGAAGTAGTACTTACTTGAATTTGGAGAATTTTCCAGGACACTCAGGAAGATGTCCTTGTAGTTAACAAGGTTTCCTAGGATTGTGTCAGACTGGAAAAAAGACCAAGTCAAGTATTATGTTTTCGAAAATGCCTAATATTTTTCAAGTACGTATATTTTTCAAAAAGATTATATTATTTCTCAAAGGTACTTGCATTTTTTTTCAAAAGTTATACTTTTTCCAAAAGTATTGCATTTTTCAAAAAGTGCCAGACATCTCTCAAATATACTAGTATTTTCTCAAAAAGTGCAAACTTTCTTTCAAAATACTAATATTTTTGTAAAGTGCACAATATTTTCCAAAATACAAATTTTTTTGTGCAAAATGCATAACATGTCTTAATTGCATAATCTTTTATAAGTGTGTTTGTTTAAAATTTATCATATTATACTAAAAGTTCAAAATATTTCTAGCTTGTTGCTATGCTTCAAAAATTTAGATTTTCAAAAAGAACCAAATGTTTTCATTGTTGGTTCAAGTTTTTTTTGGTGATTTTTGATGTATGACAAAGGGGGAGAGGTGCGCTTAAGTTAGAAATTTTTGTTTCTTCCCAAAGGATCAATGAAAATAAAAAATTCTTTTGATAAAAGGGGAGAGTGAGCCTATCTTAGAAATGTTTTTCTCCCAAAGATCAAAATATATTTTCAAAACTTGGATTATTTTTTTTCAAGGTTTAGCCCTTTCAGCCAATCTAACTTAAGATATTGTCAATCATCAAAAAGGGGGAGATTGTTGGTGCAAGTTGCATCAGTGATGTCCTCCTCTAAATGTTTCAATGTTTGACAATATACTTAAGTCAGTGATACATTGAACAAGGGAAGGGTTAGTCAAGAAAGGTGTAACAAAGTGAAGAAAAGTCCTAGTTAACCTAAGCACTAAGTCCTGATCATGGATTGGGCACTAAGTCCTAGCCGAGGGCTGGGCACTAAGACCTAGTGAGTGAAGCTGGGCATGAAGACCTGGTTCGAGGAATTGGGCAATAAGTCCTGGCCAAGGGTTGGGCACCGAAGACCTGATTCGAGAAATTAGGCACTAAGTCTTGGCCGAGGGTTGGGCACCGAAGACCTGGTTCGAGGAATTGGGAAAAAGTCCTAATGAGTGAAGTTAGGCACTAAGTCCTGGACCTAGGGTTTGGGCACGAAGTCTTGGTCCGAGGGATTGAGCTACTTAGCTAAGTGATGACTAAAGACAGCAGTAGAGACAGGTCGAGGTTCGGACGTCTCGAGATCCGAGAGTATCGGAGGTTAAGAAAAAGTCCACCCGAATGGACTAGGTGGCAACTGTCTCCCGAGAGGAGTAGGTGAAAGGCGCGTTCTCGGGGGTGGGAACTTGCATCGGTTCGACTTAGGGTTTCGCGGAAATTCGAAGTCAGAACCATCTCGTTAAGGCTAAGATTGTATGTATATTTGCTTTGTATTTGTATATCTTGCAGGTACCTAGAATGGAAGATAAAGCAAACGAACAACACACAATGCGGCTGGAAGGCTGGATGTCAGGCGCCCCCATTGAAGGAGGCGCCTCAATGAATGAGGCAAAACCCAGTCTTCATCCAGGTGCCCCCATTGCAGGAGGCGCCTCAATCAAAGGAGGCAAAACAGGCTTCCATTTAGGCGTCCCGGATGATACAGGCGCCCTGGTTGAAAGTTGTATTTGCTACTGCGAGTTCAAAGCAGAGATAAGCTTTGACTGGGTTCATTGAGGCGCTTGGGAGGTCCAAGGCGCCCTGGTCAAGAGGGTTATCTGCTGCAGCGAGTTCGGCGCGGAAATAAACTTTGACCAAGTCCTTTGAGGCACCCCGGTGATCACAGGTGCCCCAATGAAGCCTATAAAAGGGGCTTCGACCCCAAGGCTCAAGACACAACTTCCAGAATCATTCTGAGCACTCCAAACAGAAAAGCGCTAACGACGAAGCACTGTGACCAAGGAGGCTCCGGGAGGAAGTGCGCGGCACTTCAGAGATCCAGATCGGCCGAGTCCTCAATTCTTTTTATTTGGTTTGATTTACTTTCTGCGCTTACATTTATTTAATATTTTGATTGTAAATCGTACACTGTAAGTCAGGTTTCTCCGCCTCCGAAAAGTTCAAAAAGGAGACCATTAGTGGACGGGCATTCCCGTGCTTAGGCCTTGGATGTACTGACCCTGGGGGGTTGGGAACCAAGTAAATCCCGTGTGTGCAAGTCTCGTTGTTTTCTTCGTTCTTTTTATTATCCGTTGCACTAACTCTGAGTCTAGAACGAAGATCCGAAAGACAAGTTTTTCTATGAAGATTCCGTGAGATTTTTACGGTCGATATTCCCCTCCCCTCTATCGACGACACCGGTCCTACAACGATATCTCAACTTCAGGAAGAACTACCTTAGTTGTGCGAGCAACTTGAGGTAGTTCACCAAGAACCCTACAATAAGGTCTCGGCCAAGTGGAAGATGAGGAAGAAGAGTGGAAGGGAAGAAGGGAAAGCTCTCACTTGTCATTCAAAATGACTAGACTCTCTTTTATACTCATCCCATGAATATGAAAAGTCTTTTGTCTCTTTTACTTCCCTTCATTAAAGTCAATAAAGAGCACATCTTTTCATCTGACTCTTTACCTTCTCTTCATCTAATGAAGAGAGACTTATCTCTTTCCTTCATTAAACACTTTAATGAATTTCCCCTGAAATTCCGACCGTGCCTCTCGGGCTTTCGACCAGGTCTCCCGACCAAGTCTGCCGAGCAAGTCGTCGAGCTCCTGACCCAGTCTGCCGAGTGCCTAGCTCCCGACCAAGTGTAACGGCCGCCCTTATATCTACTCTCGGGGCGGGGTTACGTACATTCAATCATATAGTAATATTTTTTTTTCTATTTCTATCTCCTAGCATGACATTAAAACAACAATGCAAGGACTTAAGGACTAAGCATGCTTGTTTAACTATCAAAGTCATTCTACAACATGATAATATCACTAGTAATGTAACTCATAACATAATCAAGTATAAGAGACCTCCAAGGTAAACACTATCATGCCATGTCAATCCTAATCACTAACACTTATTGTCAAGGAGCATAACATAAGCATATGTAGATATAGAAGTCTTTTCTTCCCGAGCCACCACCCCACACATCTTCAGCCTCCTGCCTCTTCCTTTAGTTTAAGGGTTCCTTACCCTTATCTGCAGCATAAGATAACATATAAACTAGTAAGCATAAATGCTTAGTAAGGATCCTGTCCTACTCGCTAAAACCATACGAAAGCATAACATGTACACATAATAAATCATAAGCATGAGTTCATCAAAGCATATTAAACATCCAAGTTTCTAACATGCAATATCAAGTACCTTAAGCATACTCTTCACATATTACAAATATTTTCAATGAATGTTTTCAAAACATTTCCATAATGGTATTACTTAAAAATACATCCATATCATATTGGGCCATGTTGTGTACCAACTATCGCGCGGAACTATTGCGCGTTCCCTAATGAATTGGGGTAGCGAGCCACCAAGTCATTAGAGTAGGACCCTTCCATCCTACCGGAGCCACGTTAACATGCACCCCGGATTTATTTAACGACCCCATTACGAGTCGGGTACACAACTTAAAAAGTAAAATACTTATCATGCTTTTACATATATGCTAAGGAATACTCCATATTCACTCTTATGGGACACACCACTCTTCAAGGGTGCTCATGATCCCGTAGGGACACACCACACAACATAAGGGGTGCTATTGATCCCATACTTATTTGAGTATCCCTTCAAGCATTTTAACATATCACATGCAATTTCATAAGTGTGCCCTATGGGCTATAAGGCATGCTCATACATACATCATATTTCATGCATGTCCATACATACATCATATTTCATACATGTTCATACATACATCATATTTCATACTTGTTCATACATGCATCATATTTCATACATGTTTATACATACCTCATATTTCATACTTGTTCATACATATATCATATTCCATACATGTTCATACATACATCATATTTCATACATGCATATACATATTATTTTGCTAAACATAATCATATCCCGTAGGGTAGTTTAGCCTTCACATATTATTCATGCAACTTATTAAACATAAAGCATATCATGAGATAATTATACAACCCTAAACCTTAGTCCTTCTAGGGTTGGCCGAAACTTAAGTATAGGGAAAATTAGGGTTTGAACTAAATATTCACACATACATTCATTCAAACACCTCATACATAAACATATCATAGCATGCTAACAATTAAGGTTTACATATCAACCCTTCCATTTAACACCACATACATATACATATGATCATCCCCAACCATAAACATATATCATAGGGTAGTTTGACCTTTACAAACCCTAGTCCTAGTGGGTTGGCCGAAACATCAAGAGTAGGGAAATATTAGGACTTTTGCATTAATCATTCACACAACAATGATACAAACATCTTGTATACAATATCACACCATACACTAAGCATGAATATTTTCTAGGATAATTCAACTCTCCTTGACCCTAATTCATTGCCTTGGCCGAAACTTGTAGGGTAGGGTAGGCTAGGTTTTTGACATCCAATCTTTACACAAACATTTACAAAAATACTTTATCTACAATACTAATCATGGGAACACAATAGGATAGCAACCAACCCAAAAGCCCTTGCTTATTCCCTCTTGGCCGAAACATGTAGGGTACCAAACTCTAATTTGTGTCCTCTCAAAAATTTGGAAAACAACATACATCCATACCCTAAGTTCCTAGGGATATCCTCATGCATCAAGAAGCAACCAAAACCTATTTCATGGTGGTGGCCGAAAGTCTTATAAGGGAGGAACTCCCATTTTCGAAAACAAGAACACAAGGAAAACATGCATAAACCATTACACTGCAGGCGAGAGGATACTTACATCCTTTCGCTTGATTTTCTCCTTCTCTAACTTCTTAAGATGCCCTTGGTTGAAGGAAGGTGAGTGTTCTCCTTCCTAGTACTTCTATAGAACCCTTGGCCCTAGTAGAGAGAGCAAGGTCCTTGGGTGAGATCTCCTTCTTTCCAAACCCCTAAGGTTGAAACCCTAGGTTTTCTTTTTCGAAAATGGAGAAGGGGAAAGCTTGAGTTTCGGTGGAGAAGTGAAGAGGAAGAAGAAGAGGAAGTTATTCCAACTTCCCTTTCCCTTATTTATACTTTTCTCATGAAGAGACATGTCTCTTCACTTTCCTCGCTTTAACAAGCATGTTCCTATTCTCTCCACAAGAAGCATGGCTTGGTGCATTGGTTATGACATGGCTAGTGCAACTAGGAGGTTCAAGGTTCAATCCCTACTTCTATATTCCTTTTTATCACATTTTGCACTAATCCAAGCCCATTAAGCCAAGCCCATCATGAAATCTCATAATATTAATTATATTCCATGAATTCATATATTTCATAATATTTCATGATAATATTTCATGAATTCGATAATATTTCATATTTATGAATTCATAATATTTCATAATATTTCATGATACTATTTCATGAATTCCATAATATTTCATATTTATAAATTCATAATATTTCATGATACTATTTCATGAATTCCATAATACTTCATATTTATGAATTCATAATATTTCATGATACTATTTCATGAATTCCATAATATTTCATATTTATGAATTCATAATATTTCATGATACTATTTCATGAATTCCATAATACTTCATATTTATAAATTCATAATATTTCATAATATTTCATGATACTATTTCATGAATTCCATAATATTTCATATTTACGAATTCATAATATTTCATAATATTTCATGATACTATTTCATGAATTTCACCATATTTCATATTCATGAATTTATATATTTCCTAATATTTCATATGGGAAATTTCGGGGCGTTACACCAAGTCGCTGAGCTCTTGACCCGAGCTCCCAACCCGAGTCTCCCGAGCTCCCGAACTAATCTCCCGAGTTCCCAACTCGAGCTCCCGATTAGATCTCCCAATCAGAACTCCCGATCAGATCTCCCGAGTTCCCAACTCGGGCTCCCGATCAGATCTCCCAATCAGATCTCCCGATCAGATCTCCCGAGTTTCCAACTCGGGCTCCTGATCAGATTTCCCGAAGCATCATGTCCTTAGTGTGTGACCCAATAGGTTCTCGTGACGTTGGCAATGCGCCTAAACGCTTTAGACACATAAGCAATGAGCGGCATCTAGCAATGCATCATTGCTACCCAAGTAATAAGAAAAGTCGAGATCCGACTAAACCTTCATGACTATGATAATGTATGACCTTATCCTTCTATCCTCGATATCTAGATTGACCAATGAGGCATAGATCGTGTCATCCTCAGTCAATCTTGTGTTTCTTAATCCCCGAGTAGACTCACTCAAACAAATGAGCTCAATATCTCATATTGACTCATTTGAGCATGGTCATGCGTTTTAGTAGTCCTACCCGATCAAGGGGCTCACAGATATCACTCCCGTCATATGGGAGGGATAGATCTCATCTACATCACTCATATCCCTCCGCATAATTCATTACATACCCAGTGATCACCTTTATAGTCCACCCTGTTATGGGTGACGTTTGACGATATCAAAGTACATAACTCCTTATGTAGGGAACCGTAGTGACTTCAAGTCTAAGGACTATTTATACTAATAGTCACATGAGAAAGTTTATGACACTTATATGACAATCTATGAAACTTTCTCATGGCGAATCAATTCAGTACACATTCTCCAATGTATACCCATGTGTCAACTTGATATCACATACCCATGACTTGTGAGCTCAAGTCATCAGTTGGCCTACATGCTAGTCTTCATGCATTAATATTGTCCTTGAATATTAATACTTGACTAGGAATGTTTAGAGTAGTGTTCTCTACATAATCTCACTATCGATTCAACCAATCGATATAATATAGATTAGAACCTACTACCCAAGGACATTATTATACTTAGTTATTTGGCACAAATACAAAGTAAGTATAATAACCAAACATGCCTTTATTAATGATAAAATATGATACAAAATATCCCTAGTCAATCATCACATAATTAACTCTAAGGCTCCTACTAGTAGATCGAGGGCACAAGCCTGGTCTACGGACATTGGTATAAAAGGTAGTCCAACCCCTCCGGTAAGGGGGGTTACGCTATCTTAACCCTACATACATTCTTACTTCTTGCTATCTCTACTTCTCAGAGAGATACTAACTTGAGCGTCGGAGTGGACTCCGCTGGACCCCTGCTGGCGTGTCCCTTAATGCTTATGTTAACCTTGCAGGACCCCAAGTTCCTTCCCATCACAGCAACCTCCACAGGGGCAAAACTCTAGTGACTGGCCATCATCGTCGACTCTTTCCGGAACAAGTCTTATGAATATGACACATAGTTTTTTGGTGCCCTCTCGTTTTGCATTTGAAACGGATAATATGTAATTTACAATTTCAGTTCATACATTTTCTCCCTCTCAATCATTGATCTCCTTGATCCAATGACGATTAATTCGAACGAAAGTTGATTAACTCTGATATCAATTGTAAGATCAGTACCGATCAATAGAGTCGACTGATTCTGATACCAAGTTCAGTTCAGTTCGCTGACGATTTGATTCTACTACATCTAATTGCTTTCCTCTACTTTATGGCTTGCTTCCAGCTCCATATTCTTACAAGACATGAATGGAAACACAAAAAGCAACCAAGCCTAAACCAACTAACTTGCATAAAGTTATGAAGTTACTTATTGCACCAATCCAAATATAGCTACACTTTTTGCACGTTGGATCAACTAGACTAATTGATACATTTGCATAGATCAAACCATGAACCTAAGCCCATCTAAACCAATTGGACTAATTAATTAACTTTTTCAAATCACTTGGAACAGTTGACAGATTCAAATTGTTAAAATCGACCAACTTGTTTGACCCAATTGAATTGATAAAGTTGGTCAATTCATTAAGACCGATCGAGTTGCCTAGTCCATTTAGACTCTAATTCAACCCAAAACTTATTTGTCAAACCATTGTAAATTTCTAATGTAGACCTTCCTTAGATTTTGTCAACTAGAAGATATTTATAATTAAGGGAAGGATCATCCTTATTACAACTTATATTTTCATCTTACTCATCAGCCAGATGATCAACCTGTCGGCCGTACTTAGCTTCCGGCTGCGATACTTATCATAATTACTCCCTTTGACTTATTTCTCCCTTGAACTTGTTCGTCGAAACAAAAGTCAATGTCTGAAGATCCAGATCCACGCAAATGTGTGAGTCAGTCTTAAAGTATTTCTAATGTTTAAATCTTTAAACGATTTTTTTTTTAATTTTTAATATGCTAGATGTCATATTAAAAATATAAAAACTTATTAAGACATCTCTAATAATTTTTTTTAAATTTTTACAATTTTTAATATGTCACATCAATACCACATGTAATTTATAATTTTTATTTAATATTTAATTAACATATAAATTTTAATTTAATTATAGTCATTTGTATATTTTAAAAAGACTAAGCATACAATATTAATTGTCGTTAATCATTCACTCCATCACCAAGGAAAAAAAGGGTTTGAAATATCAAACTTGGTCTTGAATTAAAATCCTCAAACCTTACTTCTACACTTATTAAATCTTTTTTGTTGAGCTTTTTTAAATTTGCAATGTGAAAAAGCTTGCATTGGAGATACTTTTAGTAAACATGCATGCTATAAATGAGCTCCCAAGGCGTAGCACAAACGATGAGTATATGACAATTCTAGTATAATGGTCGAGGGTTAATTCTCAGGAACTAATGATTTAGTGCTTCCCCACTATGTGCCTCCCACTGAGGCCGGCTCTACGGGGCCATTGAAGCAGTGGACTTGCCTTTATAAATGAGCTCCCACTTTTGCAGCATCTCCCTCAGAAATTGATCACAGTGAAAAGCATCATTATTGCTTGCTTCCTCTCCTCTACTTCCTACTCTTGAGTACTGCGTTTACTCCCCTCCCCCCAAAAATGATGGCGACATGTTAATGCCACGATGACCCATCTCCAATGACGGAAGTATTTGGACCTCGGACGGCGGTAGATTCCGATTGGGCTTCTTTAGCCCCGTTGTCGATTCCCCAACTGCTACATCGACATTTCGTACATCTCAATTTGCACCATTGTATCAGAGGTTGCCAATCACCATCGCCTGATCACGACCAACTACTCCGGATGCCTAGCTCTCCATGTCGGAAAACAGAACGCTACTCCTCATCGACGGAAGAAGATCCCCCATCTACTGGTCCTCGAGCTCATTGTTGTTAGGACCAGTAGAGCTAGAAGGGGGGGGGGGGGGGTTGAACAGCTAGCTTCAATTGGTTTTTCTTCTTCACAACAGAAACTAGAAGCCAACTACTTCCAAATACAATGCTAACACTTTGATTTAATTGGTCTCTACCTCCTTGAGATGACTAATCCAAGGGTCCACACCAGCGATCACAGATTCCACTATGAAACCTCCTTCTCGGAACAACACTAAAGGTGGAGAAACCCTTTTACAGCAACCTTGAAAGCTTTCAAGAAAAGAAACAACAAAAAGGAGAAGAAGAAGAGAAATATTACAATCTAGGCTTGGTTCTCCTTGTTGGGGTATGACTTGGCAGGTTTTCTAAGCGAATACCTGGTCGTCCTTGAGAGACCTTTCCATGTCTACGGATTAAAAAATTAATCCGAATGGAGACCTGCCTCCCAAACAACCATCTCGTCATTGTATCGTTCAATTTGAATTACAACTTGGCTAATCTCAAAGATCGAGCTATGTAATTCACCTAACCGAATGACTGCGAAAAGATGATGAGTGGATCGCTGGTTTTTGTGTTTATTATCGGGGGTCCAATTAATTAATTATTATCAATGATTAACAAATAATCAAAACCATAATAATTAATTAACATCCACATGAAATGACAAGAATAACAAGGAACCAAGGAAGAAATTTATACCTTCCTTTATCTCGTAGCCTTCTACCTTATGTCCCTTCCCTCCCGGATGTCGTGTGGGCGACGAGCTACCAAGAACCGGAATCGCCAAGGTGCTCCAATTGATCACCTCTTCACGCCAAGCAAAACCCTACTTCTAGGGTTTGGAACCGCCGGCCACCCTTCCCCTTCCCTTGCGCCGACGGTCGCTGAGAGGCACCCAAGCCTCGCCGGTCACTCAGCAGCCCTCGAGAGGAAGGTGAACAAGAAGATGAAGGAGAGAAAGTTCCTTCTTCCTTACCCAAACCGTTGGAAAATCTTCTCGTCCGCAAGCTTGCGGCGCCGCCGCCGCAACCCCTTGCGCCGCCTCCCACCGGCCGTCGGCTACTCCTCCCTTGCCGTCGAGCACCACAAAAGGAAGAGGAAGACTCCTCCTTGTCTTTGTGAATCTCAGTTAAGTGGTAGTGAAGAAGGGAGGAAGAAAAGAGGAGGAGAACCTCCTCTTGCTTTGCGTCGGTCGGATACCCTAGTAGAGAGAAGGGAGAGAGGAGAGGAGAGAAGCCTTGGGTTGTGATCAATTGGATTAAGCCTTGGTTTCTTGATCCCATGGGGTATATATAGAGCTAAGGTAGGGACCATGAGGAGGAGTTGAGTCTTGGCCCGCTAATTGATCTAAAACAGATCCATTAATGAAGATCCATTCCACCAAAGGTTCTCCATTAAACTTCTTCACCAACCCCCAAATTTTCATATGGGCTCCACCTATTATGAGTACATCCATCTCCCCATGTTTAAGATATCGTATGTCTGCCGATTAATTTAAATTACTGACAATTTTAATTAATCAACTTCTAACTCCTTGACTAGTACCACTCAACCTTATCATCATGTAGGATCAAATCCACCTGCAGGGTTTAACATGATGAACCTTATGAGCTCATCAAAAGGGCATTATCATCCCACCTCACCAGGACACGGATTCCATCAATAATCAATGACACACCATATAATTAATATTATTTTCCAACTTACCAGGTCTATCGATTTAGCAGAATAAATCTCGCTCATTTGTAAATCAAAGAAATAAAATATTAACTATACGTGCCCGTTATTATATCGGGATTTAGAGATTGTATATTTTAGGCATGTGTCTCTCCTTCTTGGGATTAATGTCTTGGTCCATAGGTCTAAAGGTCTTGGATTTTATCATGATACATGAATTCCCTAGGATTTTGATATGCAACATTAACCCTACTTTTATCATGATATCTAAAACCAAAACTATGCATGGGTAAATAATTTTTATTATTTATAACATGGATGGAGAAGTTTAAATTTGAATTACATTTAAATTTAAAGTTAGGGATTACCTCCCTTACCCTTGTAGCTCCCTCTTGATGTGAGCTTTTCTTCTTCTCCTTCTTCTCCCACTTCCTCAAATGCTCCAATTTCTTGAATTCTCCTTTCCTTGAGCATTTGGTGTGGTAGTGTCCTAGCTCACCACATGTGAAGCACCTAATGTGCTTCTTCTCCTTCTTTTCCCTACAACCCATGTTAGATTATAAAGAAATTGACTTGGGTTTATGGTTTACCTCCTTTTTCTTACCCTTTGGACATTTATCCTTATAGTGTCCCTTTTTATATCACCCAAAGCAAATAATGTGGTCCTTTGACTTTGCCTTGGTGGAGGTGGAAGCTTCTTCTTGCTCTGGTATTGAGGATGATCTCTCCTCCCTCTCAATCCTTGACGTGAAGACTTCTTCTTTCCCCTTTGATGAAGTGGATGATTCTTTAATTTCTTGTGCCACTTCACTTGAGGATATGGATGAATCTTTTTCATCTTTCTCCTCTTCTTCGGATGTTGAGCTTCTTTCCTTGGGTTCTTCCACTACTTGAGCTTGTGTAGGGTTTTCATGAAGCGCTATCATTTTGCTCCATAGTTCATGTGCATTTTTATACTCACCTACATGGCTAATCACATCATTAAGCAAAATATTAAGTAAAATTGAAATTACCTTATCATTTGCCTTCAATTGTGTTTGTTGCTTCTTATTCCAATATCGTGGTCGGAGCTTTTTCCCGTGTTTATCTTTTGAAACTTCAAATGGCTCTTCTAGCGCGATCATGAAATTCTAATTCATGCCGAACCATGTCTTTGTCCTCATCCTCCAATAGTCGAAACACTTGCGCTCGTAGGGAGGTGGAACATTGATATCGTCCCATAATCTTTCTTCAATCACCATTTTCTCTAGCTTTTTGATCTCTCGGCGGTTAGTCCATAGACGAGCGATCTCGCTCTGATACCACTTGTTGGGACATTGACGTTTAGCTAGAGGGGGTGAATAATTACTTTTTGATTTTCTTCCTACATGTGTTAGCAAGCGCAAGCGGAAAACTAAAACAATAGCCTAAAACAATGCTAACACCAAATCTTTACGTGGTTCAGAGATGATACTCCTACTCCACGGCTGTCCGTAAGGTGGACAATCCCGATCCGTCGGTGGATGACTCCCCGGAAGACCTCCGGCTAGCTCTTGTCGCTCATTGTGGGAAGAGAAACCTCGCCACAATCTCTTGACAACTTCTGAGCACTTGTAGGCTACTAACAGACATTACCCAAGCTTGTTTCGCCAAAACTTCTCAGCCAAAAATAAGCTCTCTTAAATAGTGCTCGATGCTGAAGAGACCGTTACCAGTCGACTGGTCCAAGCACTAGTCGACTGGTCCACTTAGTATTCAAACGTTACAGCACAAAGATCGAATACCAGTCGACTGCACCTAAGATCAGTCGACTGATCTTTCTGTGCACTTCATCAGTTGACTGATCCAAGCACTAGTCAACTCTCTACCCCTAAACCTAGGGTTTCCCTTCCCGAGTACAAATCTCTCAGCACTCGGACCCTCACGACTCAGCTGACCCTTCATCCAACAGCCTCGACCTATTGCCTTCAAGCCTTCTTCGACTTTCGCTCTTGTCCCTCGGATGCATACGAACCCGCAGCTAGTCCTCATGTCATCCTTCGCGTATACCTCGAAGTGCGCTTCCCTCGGCTCATCGTTCCTATTTTGTCCACGGTCCCTTGGATGCATACAAGCCCATGGCTTGTCTCCTCATCCCATCCTTCAACGGACCCGAAGCTGTCTAGCTGAGTCCATGTGTATCCTGCATACTTGCACACTCAAACACACATATCAAACACAAGGGTGAACCTAACTTTAACCCTTTCCCAAACATCAAAACACATGGTCACTCTGAACAATAGATTGCCCCAACACCTGGGACCATCCCAGGCGCCTGGGATGGAGCCTTGAGGGATTCCTGAAGCATGGGGCGCCCTGGATGCTCCTCTCAGGTGTCATTTCTGAAGGATCGATTTAGGCGTGCAGAGGGGGGGGGGTGAATGCACTTTCACGGATCGTTTTGATCTCTACAAAGTTGTTAGCGCAGCGAAACAATAATATGCAAAGTAAATAAGAAATAAATAATGATAACAACCTGATTTTAGTTGGTATCCACCCCGGTCGGGTGACTAATCCAACAATTCGTCGGTGGATCAAACCCCGGATAACCTCCGGCTAGAACTCGTCGCTCCTTGTGGGTGGAGAAACCTCGCCACAACACCAAGGACACTTCCTGAGTATACAAGACTACTAACTTGCCCTATCCAAGCAAGTTTCGTCAAGAAGGTCAGCCACCACGAAGTCCTCTTTAAATAGGACTCGGGGCTGATTTCTCGCTACCAGTCGACTGCCCCCAGGGCAGTCGACTGGTGCCAGCCAAATTCGACCGTTGACACTCCCAACGTTCGAATTTGCCAGCTCACCAGCCACCTACCAGTCGATTGCCCCAGGGCAGTCGACTGGTCCCCAGCTGAATCCCTTGCCGAGTACATTCACACAGCACTCGATCCTCACGACTTGACTGACTCCTCTTCCGCAGCCTCGACTGTTGCCTTCGCGCCCTCTTCATCTTCGGCCCTCGTTCCTCGGATGCGCACGCAAGCATCCAGCTTGCATCCATGCCACCCTTCACGTACGTCTCGAAGTCCGCGCCCATCAGCTCATCGTCCTTGCACTCCAAGGTCCCTCAGATGCGCACACAAGCCTCCAGCTTGCCTCCATGCCATCCTTCACCGTACTGAGGCCGTCCAGTCAAGTCCATATGCGTACCTGTACAACCTGCACACTCAACATACGCATATCAAATACACAAGGGTAAACCTAACTTAAACCCTTTGCCCCAAACATCAAAACCCATGGTCACACGACCATCTTAGGGCCGATTGCTCCAACAATCTCCCCCTTTTTGGTGTTTGACAATCCGTTTAAGTTAGGAAAGCAAGATAGTAGTAAGTAGCAAAAAACCATGCTAAATGAATGCATATGCAATGCATAACTGGATCCTATCCCAAGGCATCCCACACCTAACCCTCCAAGTTAGGAATTTTACACCTAGCCCTCCAAGCTAGGAATTTCACCACCTAACCCTCTAAGTTAGGAATTTTCCCACCTAGCCCTCCAAGCTAGGATTTTTCCACACAAACCGGGCTTTTTAAAGCTTCTCCAAGCTCCCCCTACATTGGACTTACAAAGGTTTTTTAAGAACCTCTCCAAGGTTCCCCTTACGCCAAGAAGGGAGCAATCATGCTCCTCCTTAAGCTTAGCTCCCCCTAAACCTAGGGTTTCTAGCAAAGGTATTAGTTTCTCACTTAAACCCAATATTTCTCCCCCTTTGCCACACATCAAAAAGAACCCAATAATATCCCAATTATTGGTTCTTAACATCCCCAATAACCCTAAACGCAGTGTACTAGGCCCCCATACACTGGTTCCTTGTCATTTGGACTTCCAAACTAGCAACTGATACACAAATCATCCTCTGGCAGTCGACTGGCAACAGTGTCAGTCGACTGATACGCCTAAAATTTGATTTTCTGGCCGAATTTCAGAAACGCGCTAGAAATTCCATAAATTTCCAAAATTTCAAAACTTCGTGGACAACTTTGTGGAACCCATACCTACTTGGGAAAAATACATTCCAAAATGTATCTATTACCATTCCCATGTTTGACACAAAACCCAAAAATTTCAAAATGAAAATCAAGGCAACTAGGAGGCAACCTCCCCCCCTTTACCCATGCCTTCTCCCATTTTTCATTTTTCTTAGGTTAAGTTCTACCCAACGTAGCCCCATAGACTCAAATTAGGTTCTACCCAACCTAACTTCCATGTTCTTCCCCCTTTGACACTTTTAAAGGCTTGCCCCAAGCAACCTTTCCCTAAGTGTCAAAAAGAACTCAACAAAATCTTAAACACTCAAAGGGTTTGCAAGCACACTTGCTAGGATGTACCCTATCCTAGAAAAATGTCAGTTGATTAAGATTATCAAATGTGCTTGACTTTGGTACAATTCCTAATTTCCTCAAAAGGTTGACATTTCGTATCAATTTGCAAATGTATCTCTAATTCCATGTGTTTGCCAAAGCTAATCATCATAATTCGACACATGAAATTGTCCTCAATTCATTTCTTTATCCATATCCTTAATATGATGAAAGTTTCCCCCTTTTTATCTTCTAAATCCTAGATACACATGAGAAACTTATCAAACTTCCTTGAATTTTCCATATGGCCTCATTTCATATAATCACCATTAACCCATGAGGCACACCTTTACTCAACCAGTATCATCAAGGATTTTAATTTAGATATCATATTCTATCATCCAATAGCCATTTTCTTATTTCAGCCTACAGACCAGTCGACTGCCCCTGTGGCAGTCGACTCCCAAAACTCATAGAATGTTTCTGGGATCTTACCAGTCGACTGCCCCCAGGGCAGTCGACTGATACCTGATTTTCAGGTTTTTCAGCCCAATTTCAGTAATGCCTAGATAATTCTACAAATCTCCAAAAATTATGAAATTTCGTGGGGAGATTTGTGGGGCCAATGTCTACTTGGGAAAAATATGTTTCCAAACAAATGTACTCCGAATCCCAAGATTGGCACGAAACTCAACTTGTCCTAAAGTGTATAATTGAAACTCATCCCAAAAGTCTCAAATGTGATTTCTCCTCAATGTATCTTCCAATGCGTGATCACAATTCATTTCTAGCACTAAATTGCATGATATTCACTCATTAAAACCTAATTTTCTCAGATATATCCTATTTTCACCTTTTTCTCCCTAATTCTCCTTTTAATGTGCCATTTTCTAGAATTAAGACTTACCCAAATCTTCCAATCCTTTTGGCACATTTCAACCTAATTTTCTAGGGGAGAAACTCTTGAGATCCATTCACCATGGACCCCATAGGCTCCTAGAGCTCCCCCTAGAGCTCTGAACCCTAGCCACCTCCCTAGGTGACTCAATCCGCACTAAGCCACACCGGTGTGCCCCCGGTAACTCTTGGCCCACAAAATGAACCTTCTTAACCTTGGATACATTGTCCTTGGTTAAGTCACCCTTTCTACCCTTGGATGGCATTCCCTTGCCATCCTTGGACTTACCCTCCTTACCATGATTGTATGCCTCCCCAACATACTTCTTTTTGTTGGCTTTGGAGGTCTTAGACCGGTATCCCAATCCCGATCTATCGTAGTTAGGTTTTATACTACCCAACACCATGTCTAAGCCCTTAGATCCGACCGTGAATCTTTCTAGGGCTTTTTCGAATGTATCAAGCCTTGCCCTCAAGGCTTGATTTTCCCTCTCTAGACCTTTAACCTTGTAGTCCATATGCCCACTTTGGACATTCTTAGAACTACCCATTTTCTTAGGCATTTGTTTCCTCCCTTGGGGTTAATGCCTTTAGCCTTGGATACACAGGTCTTAGATTTACCATGATGCATGCTTTTCTTAGGATATGTATCTACCTTGTTATCCTTATTCCTATCATGATATTTAAAACCATGGTTATGTATAAAAAGACAATTTTCATGAAATCTAGCATGCATGGATGAATGATTTGCATTATTTCTAATATTCATGGATGGGTAATTGGCATGATTCTTAGCATTCATGGAGGAACTTAAATATGAATGGCAATTTAATCTAGGGTTAGGAATTACCTCCCTTACCTTGTAGTCCCTCCTTGATGTGGACTTCTTCTCTTCTTTCTTTCTTCTTTTTCCCATCTCCTTAGGTGCTCCATTTTCTTTAGCTCTTTCTTCCTTGGGCACTTAGTGTGGTAGTGCCCTAGCTCACCACACGTGAAGCATCGAATCCTCCTCTTCTTCTCTTGGGTTTCTCCAATCCTACACTTTATGTTAGAGTTTAAAGAACTTGAAATAAGTGTAGATTTTACCTCCTTTTTATCTTTCGGGCACTTGTCCTTGTAGTGCCCCTTTTCATTACACCCAAAGCATGTAATGTGGTCTTTCTCTTGGCTTTGGTGGAGGTGGAGGTGGAGACTAGGTTGACTTCTTCTTCTTCAACCTCGGATGATGTGGAAGCTTCCTCTTGATCATGTGTAGATGAGGGTCTCTCCCCCTCAATTCTTGAAATTGATGCCTCTTCTTCTTCTCTTGAGGAGGTTGATGATCTTTCACTTAGTTCCTCCTCCTCACTTGAAGAAGTTGACACTTCTTCCATTTCACTTGATGATGTAGATGATTCTTTTTCTTTTTCCTCTTCTCCACTTGAACTTACTTCTTCGGGCTTTTGAATTTGTGTAGGATTTTCATGATATTCTTTTATCTTTTTCCATAGATCGTGCGCATTTTCGTATTTTCCTACACAACTCAAAATATTATTAGGCAAAACATTGCTTAAAACACTAATTACCTTTTCGTTTGCTCTAGAAAGATCTTGTTGTTCTTGACTCCAATATCTAGGCCTAAGCCTCTTCCCGTGCTTATCCTTTGGAGTTCATATGGCTCTTCAAGCGCAATCATTTGTTCCCACTTCATCGCAAACCACGTCTCCATCTGTGACTTCCAATGTCCGAAGTCTTCATGGTCGTAGGCCGGCGGAGTGTAGATGTTGTCCCCAAGTTTGTCTTCCATCGTTCTTCTCCTCTAGCATGTACTCTCTCGGCGGTTAGTCCGATCAAGAGCAGTCCTTGCTCTGATACCAACTGAAGGATCAATTTAGGCGTACAGAGGGGGGGGGGTTAATGCACTTTCGCTGATCGTTTTGATCTCTACAAAGTTGTTAGCGCAGCGGAAACTATAATATGAAAAGTAAATAAGAAATAAACAATGCTAACAACCTGATTTTAGTTGGTATCCACCCCGGTCGGGTGACTAATCCAACAATCCGTCGGTGGATCAAACCCCGGATAACCTCCGGCTAGAACTCGTCGCTCCTTGTGGGTGGAGAAACCTCGCCACAACACCAAGGACACTTCCTGAGTATACAAGACTACTAACTTGCCCTATCCAAGCAAGTTTCGTCAAGAAGGTCAGCCACCACGAAGTCCTCTTTAAATAGGACTCGGGGCTGATTTCTCGCTACCAGTCGACTGCCCCCAGGGCAGTCGACTGGTACCAGCCAAATTCGACCGTTGACACTCCCAACGTTCAAATTTGCCAGCTCACCAGCCACCTACCAGTCGACTACCCCCAGGGCAGTCGACTGGTCCCTAGCTGAATCCCTTGCCGAGTACATTCACACAGCACTCGATCCTCACGACTCGACTGACTCCTCTTCCGCAGCCTCGACTGTTGCCTTCGCGCCCTCTTCATCTTCGACCCTGGTCCCTCGGATGCGCACGCAAGCCTCCAGCTTGCATCCATGCCACCCTTCACGTATGCCTCGAAGTCCGTGCCCATCAGTTCATCGTCCCTGCACTCCAAGGTCCCTCAGATGCGCACACAAGCCTACAGCTTGCCTCCATGACATCCTTCACCGTACTGAGGCCGTCCAGTCAAGTCCATATACGTACCTGTACAACCTGCACACTCAACATACGCATATCAAATACACAAGGGTAAACCTAACTTAAACCCTTTGCCCCAAACATCAAAACCCATGGTCACACCGGACCATCTTAGGGTTGATTGCTCCAACAATTTCCCTTGCGATTGCTCTTCAGTCTTGCTTCTAACTCTAGGTACCTGCAAGACAATCAAATACAAGATAAATATACAGATAATCTTAGCCTTAAAGATTGGGTCTGACTTTGGATTTCAGTTGAAACCCTAGGTCTAACCGACGCCTAATGTTCCCTTTCTCAGGGAACGCGTCTAAACCTACTCCACCCTGGAGAAGTTACTTTTGCAAACCAAGACCTCCGGTTAGACTTTTACTTAGCCTCCGAGACTCCCGGATCTCGAGATGTCCGAACCTCAACCTGTCTCTACTTCTGTCCTTAGTCATCGCTCAGCTATGTTGCTCGATCCCCCGAACCAAGACTTCGAGCCCAATTCCTCGAACCAAGACTTCACTGCTCAACCCTCGGTCAGGTCTTAGGTGCCTAGCTCTCGGCTAGGACTTAGTGCCTAATTCCTCGAATTAGGACTTCGTGCCCAACCCTCGGTCAGGTCTTAGGTGCCCAGTCCTTGGCCAGGACTTACTGTCCAATTCCTCGAACCAGGACTTCGTGCCTAGGTTAACTAGGACTTTTCTTCTCCTTGACAAAGACTTCTTTTGCTAGTCATATTAATCTTGAATAGACTTCTCTTCTGCCAAACATGAAGTCCTGTTTGGCTCACTCCTTGGTCTAACTGACCAACCCTAGGTTTTCTGCTAAACATCAGATCTTGTTTAGCTCACCCTTGTTCTAAATGATCAACCCTTAGTAAATTAACCAGATTAAATCTAGGTTTGATCATCCTGCCAAACATCATATCCTGTTTGGCTAAACCTTTGTCAACTTGACCCACCCTGGGTTAACCCTACCAAACATAAGGTCCTGTTTGGTTTAACCCTTGATCACCGTGACTAAACCTTACCTTGTCTAACACATATTGTTACTAACTTAAGTATATTGTTAAACATCGAAACACTTAGAGGAAGACATCATTGATGCATCTTGCACCAACAATCTCCCACTTTTTGATGTTTGACAATATCTTAAGTTAGATTCGGTCTAAGGGTTAAATCTAGGTTTAATCCTTTGGGAGAAATCGAAAAAAATGTAACTTAAGCTCTTCTCTCCCCCTTTGTCACAAATCAAAAAATTACAAAAAAAAACTTGCGCCAACAATGAAAATTTGTTAAGAAATGTAACTTAAGCCTTTGTCCCATTTGAGATAATTTCTCTCCTCCTTTTGAAAATACTTATATAATTTTAGAAAAAACACGATTTTCAAAATTCTTCCCTCCCTTTTTTTTTTGAAAAACTAAGTACTTGTTTGATAAAGTATATAAAAAAACTAAGTACTTAAATTGCACCAACAATATGGAAAAATATATATGTTAAAAAAATTGAACTTCCCTAAGTCTGACAACAATCCTAGGAATCTTGTTGACTATAAGAAACTTCCTATGTATCTTAGTGATTTTCCATAAATGTATATTTTAGAAAAGTAATCACATTCTTGATTTAGTTTCTTTTCCAGTCTGACACAATCCTAGGAAATCATGTTAACTACAAGAAAATTCTCTTAAGTGTCCTGGAAAATTTTCCAAACTCAAGATGAGATGAATTTTTTAATGACTTTGTTCAAAATATGGAAAAATTTTCATAAAATATTTTTTTAAGACTGAAAATATAAGAAAATATTATGTTTTCAAGATGGTGTTTTGAAAATATAGTGTATAAAAACATAACATTTTTGAAACATTTGAAGGTTCTTTTGATTTGACCTCCCCCAAAACATGACACAGTCCTAGGAAGCTTGTTGACTATAAGTGATCTTCCTCTGAGTTTTAGGATTTGATTCAAACGAAAAGAATTATCTAATACTTTTTCAAAAAAAATGTCAGAAAATAGAATCAATTTCCTTTGACTAGGACTCCCCCTAAATCTGACACAATCTGAGGAATCCTTGATGATCATAAAGGATATTTCCTATGTGTCTTTAGAGTTCATCCAAATCAAAAGAGCAATTAGCACATTTTTGAAATATGTTTTGAAATAATAGTATAGTTTTACAGAAATAATTTTTGAAAAATATTTTGAAGAACATAATAAGTTTTTGACACATTTTTCGAAATTGTGTTTTGAAATGATGAGATTTTTAAAGCATAAATCATTTTAAAAGATATGAATTTTCCAAAAGAATAATTTTTGAAATTATGTTTTTGATAATCATAATTTTGAAAAATAATTTTTTAAAAGAACAACAAAAAAGACCTCCCCCAGAACCTGACACCTTCTGGCTACCCTTGTTAACTACAAGGACCTCTACATAAGTTTCTTAAGGGACTTTAGTGTTAACCTAAAAAGTTTGTGTCAAAGTGTGTAGGTCAAACAATTTTCTAAATGATATATGATTTTTGAAAATATATTTTATAGATAAGCAATCAGGCAATTATGAAATTCATAAAAACATTATTATGATTAAACATTATTTTGAAAAGAAATTTTTAAGAAAATATCCTAAAGATTTTGAAAACATTTTGAAAAATATTTGTCAATTAATTAGTCCTTAACATCTCACTCGTTCTAAATGTCTCAATATAAGCAAGCATGGTTGCCTTATAGGTTTATTGTAAGATGCTTGAATAATTTTTCTCAATTAATTTATTGACTATTTGACCTTGAGTTAGATTCGAGTTTAATCAATTTGTAATTTAAAAGTAGATTTCAATAATCGGCTTCCAAGTCTTGGCGAGGCACAGAGGCCTTCTTTAGCCGTAGACTTATTGGATCATCAACCCTTTCCTTAGACAAACTCTTTTAAAGAAATAATACTTTTATTTTACTCTTTGACAAATTCTGGTCTAACTAGTCTAGGATGTGGTGAGGTAGCTTCGGCTAGTTCCACTTAGCTAGGCCAAGCTTTCCTAACATACTATCATCTCGCCCCACCTTGGTACTAGGTTAGGCAAGTATCAAACAATCATTTTCCTATCTAATCATTCTAAATAATGCAGAAAGGTAAACATGAATGACATGACAAATATTTAAGGAAAAAATAAGCAAATGCATGAACATGAAATTTATGCATGATTCAATCAAGTCAAGATATTTTAATTAAGTTTCTAATAATGTATCAAATTCTTGATTTGATACATATCGTGTGAACCGGCGAATATGTCAACCCACTTTGGCATATTTATTATTATTTAGTTGGAGGTTTCAGTTGAGTAAAATTTTATTTAGTTTCATATCTAAACGTAATTAATTAGAATTTAGTTCGTGAATTTTGTTGAATTAAGGATTGAATTGTTAATTAAGATTTAAGAATTAATTAAGATTAAAATTATTAAGTTTTAATTAAGGTAAAAAATTGTTAGGAATTAACTAGAGTTAAAATTGTTACAAATTAATTAGAGTTAACTTATTAAGAATTAATTAGAGTTAAATTATTAAGAATTAATTAGAGTTAAATTAATTAAGGATGACTTAGAGTATAATTAATTAAGGATTAATTAGATTTAAATTATTAAAATTAAGAATTAATTAAGGTTTGAATTATTTAAAAATTAATGTTAAAGTTATTAATTGTTTATGAATTAATTAAGGTTTAATTATTTAAGAATTAATTAAATTCGAATTTAAATTATCAAGATTTAATTGAATTTAAGTTATTAAGTTTTAATTTGAATTTAAGTTATTAAGATTCAATTTGAATTTAAGTTATTAAGTTTTAATTTGAATTTAAGTTATTAAGATTTAATTTGAATATAAGTTTTTAAGATTTATTTTGAATTTAAGTTATTAGGATTTAAGATTTTAGGGTTAAATAGTAATTGTGAGTCTAAATGCATCATTTCCAATAATTCAAAAAATTTTGATTCCTTAATGTTTTCTTTTGTTTTTAAGCTTTCAAATTTATTTAATACTTCTGCCTTATTTGAATTTTTGTAAGCTTTGTTAATTATATCCTTAATTTTGTTGAATTCATCTTCATTTTCAAAATCATATTCTTCATCTTCATTTTCAGTGTTATTAATTATTGTATCATTGTCTTCAAAATAGGTAGAATAGTTTTCAGGATTATTTATTAAAGTTCTATATTCAACGGTATGTTTAGTATTATCTTCAATATTATCTAGAGTATTATCTTTAATATCCTCATAATTAATTTCAGAAATATCAGAAATAATTACATCATTATCCTCAAAATTATCAGAATGGAAAGTAATATTAATTAAGGTATTATCATCCTTAACATTATCAGACTTATCACTATTATTATTATCCTTAACATTTTCAAAATTATTATTATTACTATTATCCTTAACATTTTCAGAATTAACACTAATTAAGCCATTATTATCATCCTTAACATTAGAATTATTAGGTACTAAAGTATTATTATCCTTGACTTTATAAGAATTAAGTTTGAAAATTTTAGAATTAATATTAAATATTAAAGAATTAATGTTCGATATGTTAACATTTTCTATGTTTGATAATTTATTATGTAATACATTAAGCTGGTTATACAAAAACTCTATCTTATCAGAAAAATTATCTAAATTACCATAATGATATAGGAAATTGAAATGTTTATTGACAAAATTATTTTTTTGTACCTTGGACGGACACTGGTTCTTGTAGTGTCCGTGCTTTTGACATCTGAAGCATTGTACGTGGCTCTTGTCCCTCCGGACTCCAGGCGCTGGTACCTCCTTCGCCGCCGGTGGTGAACAACGACTCATACGAGTAGGACACTGGTTTTTATAGTGTCCTCTTTCCCTGCACTTAAAACATATTATATGAAATTTAAATACTGACATTATTCAAAATGTACCTGATTCACCCTTGGCTCCTCCTCAATTCCGGTTGTTAGTCCGGTGAAGACCTACCAGGCTCTGATACCACTTGTAGGATCGGTGTCGTCAATAGGGGGTGAATATCAGCCCGTAAATTCTTTCAGAAAACTCATCATTTGTTCGTTCTAGTCAAAGAGTTAGTGCGCAGCAGAAAATAGAAAGAACGAAAACAAACAACACACAAAGACTCGCGGGATTTATTTACTTGGTTCCCAACCCTACTGGGTTAGTACGTCGAAGGCCTATATACTCGGTGTGAGTCCACTATTGGTCTCCTTTCCAAAATTTCCGGAGGCGGAGAATACTCGACTTACAATTCAAGTTTACAAGTAAAAGAATGAGAAAATTAAGTGCGTAAAATAAAAGCAAACCAAAAATAAAGTCGAAGGTCCGGCCAATCCGGAAGTCCGAAGTGCAGCACACTTGCTCCTAGAGCCTCCTTGGTCACAGAGATTCATCTCTAGTGCATTTTCATTGCTCAGAATGCTTATATATATATATATGTCAATTTTTATTATTAAATGAAAATTTAAAATGAAAAGTAATTTTATTTTATCATGGATTCATGTCAATATATGATATAGTATTATTTTTTTATAATATAAGATATTAATGGCGATTATAAATTTTATAAAAGTGGTGGATGTTGATGCGATCTAAAGTTTTCTTTGCTTTGATAGGGGTGTGTCAGGCCTGTGCTATAGTGCAACACAGGCGACACATGAAAACCCTAGTAGCAAGCTACTGTGATGGACCATCCCCCATATAAAAATTAATTTAATATCAAAGTGGACCAATCACTCACATATCAGATATTAAACTGATTAGAACAGATACTACACTTGATCTTAGCCAAAAGGTCGAGAAACGTATGAGTTGCTTTACCCTTCTTTGTCTATTTGTATAATTGCTCTGTGTGTAATTCGCCTTGGTAACTTCAGATGTGGGATTATCATTTTTCATACATCAACTCAAGGGAAGCTAAAAGCCTATATTTCATTAAAATTAAATTAAATTTATTTTTTTATGTACTTTACTGTAATTATTATAACTTATTTACAATTTTAATTTTGGAAATTTTAAAATACAATTTCAAATTAAAATTTGAAATTATCTTTTTTTAATTTGATAAATTATTTTTTAAAATTTTAATTTTGGATTAAGATCTAAATTTTTCTTTTTAGGATTTGTAATTATATATTTTCTTCTGAATTTATATTTTTAATTGTAAATTTTTTATTTAGAAAATTTATATTCGATTTTGGCGGGAATCCTAAGCTCCCTGTGAATGCCACGTCTGCATACAAAACTGTATTTTATAGATATTAATAGATAGATAGATAAATATTGAAGAATTAATGTTCGATATGTTAACATTTTCTATGTTTGATAATTTATTATGTAATACATTAAGCTGGTTATGCAAAAAATCTATCTTATCAGAAAAATTATCTAAATTACCAGAATAATATAACTGTGGAGGAAATTGAAATTTATTGCCAAAATTATTTTTTCGCCCTTGGACAGACACTGGTTCTTGTAGTGTTCGTGCTTTTAACATCTGAAGCATTGTACGTGGCTCTTGTTCCTCTGGACTCCTGGCGCTGGTACCTCCTTTGCCGCCGGTGGTGAAGAACGACTCTTATGAGTAGGACACTAGTTTTTATAGTGTCATCTCTCCCTGCACTTAAAACATATTATATGAAATTTAAATACTGACATTATTCAAAATGTACCTGATTCACCCCTGGCTCCCCCTCAATTCTTGGCGTCTTTGCTTCGTTGGCTGTTAGTCCGGTGAAGAGCTACCAGGCTTTGATACCACTTGTAGGATCGGTGTCGTCGATAGAGGGGGGGGTGAATTTGACTCATAAATTCTTCTGGAAAGCTCGTCGTTTGTTCGTTCTAGTCAATGAGTTAGTGCGCAGCGGAAAATAAAAAGAACGAAAACAAACAACACACTAAGACTCGCAGGATTTATTTACTTGGTTCCTGACCCCCTGGTCAGTACGTCCAAGCCTATGTACTCGGTGTGAGTCCACTATTAGTCTCCTTTCCAGAATTTCTGGTCTTACAATTCAAGTTTACAACCAAAAGAATGAGTAAATTAAGTGCATAAAATAAAAGCAAACCAAAAATAAAGTCGAAGGTTCGACCAATCCAGAAGTCTGAAGTGCAGCGCACTTCCTCCTGGAGCCTCCTTGGTCGCAGAGCTTCTTCTCTAACACTTTTTCTTTGCTCAAAATGCTTAGAATGATGTTGCAAGTGATGTTCTGAGTTGAGGGGTCGAAGCCCCTTTTATAATATCATCCAGGGCACCCTAGAGGCCTTTGGGGCGCCTCAGTACGGTCAAAAGTTCATCCATACTCGCGAACTTCGCACATGGATAAACCAGGCTATCCAGGGTGCCTGGGACTATCCAAGGCACCTGGGACCATCCCATGTGCCTGGAATGGATGTTAGTAATATGAGAGAAGTGTCCTAAGGCAATCGCCTTATAATTGTAATCATTTACTTTAATAAATGAATATTCACTATTTGAGTATACATGTTCATGTATTTGATTGAGATCTTGAACTCATTTACTGAATGTCCGCAATACAATTCACAGCATGAGAGAATTTGTGATGAATTCACAACTAGTGATTATCTCTACATGTGCAATTGTGAAGTATTGAAATTGTCCCTAGTCGATGAATTGATAAAAACGGACAATATCAATTCTGTTGAGACTAGCATGGGTTATTCTCTAATCAGCTGATTCTCACTGGCTGGTGACATTGGGATGTCCGGAGATAAACATGGATGCTAGTTAAGGGAACTAGTTCATTGGAGTGACTGGCTGTAAAACTTCATATAGGAATCTACATGTAGATATGTCAATGAAGTTCTTACTGCAGCTTAAGTGCGATGTTCCTTTGACTTGCGGTGTTCAAGTCATCTTGGTCACGGAGACTTATACTTTGACATCTTAAGCAAGCATCTCTAAGGAGGTGTGGACCCAGGATAATTGGGTATAAGCCGAAGTGCCCGAAGATGTTTGAACAGCCTACAAAGGATTCACCACTCCTTGCGAGGAGATGTATACCCAAGGCCTATCGTCGGATTGTTACTCGAAGCCTCTGGCCAGAGCATAACATGTTCCGAGTATAAATCTCTAGGAAACATGAGAGTAATTAGAATCCGTTGGACGAGAAAGACATTACTTGGGCTAGGTGTGACGTAGTCAGCCTAGTGGGGACTGACACTTAAAGACCGTGTCCTGAACCAAGTGGGTATAAGATGGTGAAAGGAATGAGGCACGACTCATTATAGCTGCTGAAGGGATTCAGAATTATTTCTGAGGTCAACCGTTGATCTTTCGATTAATTGGGGTCATGATGTACTACTAGGTGCCACTCATGATCGTTCTATAATTGGTTGATTATAGACGGCCAACATAAATCGAAAGCCTATTTAGTCACACGCACTACGAGTAATCCGAGGGATTTAAAATGAGTTGAAAATTGGATTTTCGATCAGGAGATATAAGTCGAATCTGAATTAATCAGAGGCGCATCGGAAGCTTAAAATGGCTATATCTTTTGAAGGCTTATTGGACGAATTAAATGAGTTTAATTCGCGAGGATGCGGCTTGGTTTGGCCTGCCAAAGAGGGTCCCCACCCTCTTTGGTTTGGCCGGCCACAACAAGGAGGGAAACCAATTTATTTGGTTTAAATTATAAAATAAATCAAGCGCGATTTGTTTTATAAAATTATGGATAAAGAAATTTATATAAAGAAATTTATATAAAGAGATTTATTTTCATGGAAAATAAAATAAATCTTGGATTGATTTATTTTATTTTATAAAATCAATTATGAATTAATTTTTCCATGATAAGAAAAATTTATATAATAAATTTCTTGTGAAAATTGATTCCATAATAAAAGGGGAGATGTGTTTGTTTTTATTATAAACTTAGTTATAATAAAACTTGGCATAACGGAATAATTCATAGGAAAATTTATAAGATAAATTTCTTATGAAAATTTATTCCGTTAGAAGGGAGACTTGGCGATGGAGAGGCTACTATATAAAGGAACCAAGGCAAGGCTTGAATTCCAATCAAGAGATTAAGAAGCAATCCCTCTCTCTCTCCTTCTCTCCCTCTACCTCCTCTAGGGCCGGCGCCCTCTCCCTCCTCTAGGGCCGGCGCCCCTTCTAGTTGCCGTGAGCCACATCCACCAAGAAGGTGCCGAAGAAGAAGAAGAAGCGGGTCGCAACTCCTTCCTTCCCCGGAATCTTAATTCCGTTACTTGGTGGTTAGTTTCCATCTCTCTCTCTTGATATTCTTGTCGTGCCTTTGGAGAATCTAGTAGTTCTTGTCGGCACGAAACTCGTGGCTTTGCGAAGTCATCCCAAAGAGAACTCGGCTGGACGTGAATAGAGGCGGAGCTTCCAAGGGACGCTACGGTTGGATCTCGTCCCTTTCTATGAGTTACGCGAGGTATTAAGTAAATTAGTTTACTTTCTGCAAAATTTTAAATGTATGATCATGTCTCCACAACTTAAGGTTGTATGCTAGATACGTGGTTAAAATAATTTAAGAAATTATTTATGCTAAACCTTCTGCTGCACGTAATTAAATTTTAAAATTACGAACCCGTATCCATGTCAACATGCACCCGGTCCCAACAATGGAGCCTTGAGGGCACCCTGAAGCTTGGGTGGCTCCCTGGATGCTCCTCCCAGGTGTCATTTCCCCTGTGTTTGCTCTTCTGTCTTGCCTCCAACTCTAGCTACCTGCAAGACAATCAAATACAAGACAAATATACAGATAATCATAGCCTTAAAGATTGGTTATGACTTTGGATTTCAGTCGAAACCCAGCTCGAACCAACGCCAAATGTTCCCTTTCCCGGGGAACGCGCCTTATCCTACTCCACCATGGAGAAGTTACTTTTGCCAACCGGGCCCTCTGGTTGGACTTTTACTTAGCCTCGAAGACTCTCGGATCTCGAGACGTCCGAAGCTCAACCCGTCTCTACTTCTGTCCTTAGTCAACGCTCAGCTAAATTGCTCGATCCCCAGGACCAAGACTTCGTGCCCAATTCCTCGAACCAGGACTTCGATGCCCAAGCCTCGGTCAGGCCTTAGGTGCCCAACCCTCTGTTGGTGCAGGAAGCACCTAAGTCAAACCTATGTTTTGATAATGACAAAGGGTTCAGAAGTTAAGGTGTTAATGTGATCTAACAAGCTTACTAAGTGTGCAGGAATAGTCCTAGGTACACTAGGCAAGAAGTCCAGGCAAAGGGCTGGGCAAAAAGTCCTTGTCAAGGACTGGGCAAGAAGACCTGATCGGAAGTTGGGCAAAGAAGTCCTGGTCGAGGACTGGGCAAGAAGTCCTAGCAAAGGGCTGGGCACCGAAGACCTGACCGAAAGTTGGGCAAGAAGTCCTGGTTATGGACTGGGCACGAAGACCTGATCAACTGGATTGGGCAAAAGTCCAACTGGAGGAGCCGGTTGACAAAAGGCAAACTCACCTGAGAGGAGTAGGTGAGGAAGCATTCCCTGTGTGAGGGAATAGTAGGCGTTGGTTCGACCTAGGGTTTCATTTAGGTGACCCAAAGTCAGAACCAAGATAGCTTAGGCTGTAAATAATGGCTAACAAGCCTACTTTTTCTTTTAGAACTAACCTTGGTTGCAGGGATCGAAGGAACGAATTTTTGCAGCTGAGGCGCCTCAATGGAGTGAGGCGCCTCACTGGGGCTAGGCGCCCGGATGGACATGGGCGCCCCAGTGGAAGGCTAAACCGATGCAACAAAGCAAACAACCATGAAGTCTCTGAATCAAGCTAGCTCAGGCGCCCGGGACCATACGGCGCGCCCCCATCAGCTCAGGCACCCCTGTGAGATGGATAAGCGCTGACCGAGCCTGCAGATAAGAGATCGCGCAGGAAAGGCCACGTGTAGGCGCCCTCATCGACACAGGCGCCCCTATGGGTGCTATAAAAGGGGGTTCACCCTCAAGGCTTCAGACATCATCGCTCACAACGCTCCAAGCACTTTCGTTCAAAGCGCTACGCTCCGACAAGGTTCGACTTTGAGATTCCAGCACCGACGACGACCCTCTACTCCGAACTTCGATCCACCTCGGGCGTCGGTAAATTTAGTTTACGAAAAGTGTTGCAATTTAAATTCCAATTCTATATCTGTACTTAAAAGTTGTAAAAGATTTTGCGAATATAGAATTGCCCAACGTAAACGGTCAAGGACCGTGGGCCTTGGAGTAGGAGCCGACAATGACTCTGAACCAAGTAAAACCAACTTGTGTTCGATTGCTTTGTTATTTTCCGCTGCGTATTTTCTCTAGTTTTTCGAAAAATTCTAGATCGATATTCACCCCCCCCTCTATCGATTTTCTATGATCCAACAAGTGGTATCAGAGCGGGTGGCTCAAATTTGGTGGAACCACCAATTTGAGAGTTTTTTTCGGATTTACGGAATTATTTTAATTTTTTTCGAATCTTTCTCGTTAATCGAGGTTGGTGCAACACCACTCGATCATTTTTCATTTTTAGTAATTTCTTCTGAACTACGAATCCAAGACCAAGTCTTGGAACAAGTTTTCTCTATTTTTAATTTTTCAGAAAAAAATTAATGGCCATGCAAGAAGGTTTTAGCACAGCCAGACCACCGCTTTTCAGTGGAGAAGATTTCTCCTACTGGAAAAGTAGGATGGAAGTCCACCTGAAATCTCAAGTGGACATGTGGATAATTATCCAATCTGGCCTGGAGATTCCCAAGAACGCAGAAGGAGTGGCACAACACTATTCTGAATGGGACGCCTCGTTGAAGAAGAAGATCGAAGCTGATGCAAAGGCAACCCAGATGTTGCAATGCGGATTGGCCAAGGAAGAGCTGAACCGGGTGGGACCTTTCAACAGCGCCAAAGAACTTTGGAACAAGCTGATTGAGCTGCACGAAGGTACCTCCGACACCTGAATCAGCAAAAGAGATCTGTTGCTGAACAGACTCTACACGATCAAAATGAACGAAGGAGAATCAGCAGCATAACTCCACGCCATAATCTATGAGCTAATGAATGGGCTGCACACGATAGGTCACAAGGTAGAGAACCGTGACCTAATCAAGTATACTCTATACGCATTCCCAAGGAACACACTGTGGGCATCTATGGTAGATGCTTACAAGGTGTCCAGGGATCTTTCCAAAATTAAATTAGATGAACTTTTCTCTGAATTAGAATTGCATGAACAGACTAACTCCACTATGGTCGAGAAAAGTATTGCCTTCATTGCAGGAAAATCTCAAGGAAAAGCCCTCAAGAAGAAACCTCAACCAACACCCGAGTCTAATTCAGACTCAGACTCAGATTCTGAAGATAGTGAAGGAGATCGACCCAAGTTGGTTCGGCTAGCTCGGGACTACTTCAAAGAGCTGAAGCACCAAACAAACAAGAAGAAAGCAAGCCGAAGGAAGGAAGATCTAGCTGAACCTTCAACATCTTCAAAAAGCAAAACTAATGTCACCTGCTACAAGTGCAACAAGAATTACAAATCAGAGTGCCCCAATCTGAAGGAGGCAAAGAAGACGCGAAGGAAGAAAGCTCTCCAAGCCACGTGGGATAAATCTTCCTCCGAAGAGGAAGAAGAAGCCCCACAATCAAATCTTCTTGCCTTAACCGCTTCGGAAGACGTCGACACCGGATCGGAATCGGAGCCAGACGACGGAAGGTTCACAATCTCGGAGAACGGCCAAATAACGGTAAGAGGTTATTTTGAGTATGAACTATCCAAGTTAATTTCGTATTTATCTCACAACTTGGCGAAAGCCAAAATCTGGGTTGAGTCCCTCCGACAGGAAGTAAAACTCCTGAAAGAGGAAGCCGACTCGAGATCCTTGACCGAGAAGGTTCAAGAAGGAAACTCTACTCAAGTTGAAAAACTTGAGAAAGAGAATTCCTCCTTGAAAACTCAAGTCAAGGAGCTCAGAGTGGCTTTAGAACGATTCACTTCGGGTTCCAAGGGTCTTGATATGATCCTTGGAAAACAGAAGTACGTTCTTAACCGATCTGGATTAGGGTATCGAACCAAGTCTAGACAACATTCTTATTATGCTGTATTGAACCAACCTAGAACTTGAATTCAACCATGGGTCCCCAAGCTCTGTTTGAACAAACAAGCTGGACCAAACTAGTATTGGATCCCCAAGGACAAGATTCACATCATGCCTAACCATTATCGAGGCTTTAGTCTAGGGGGAGCCAATATAAAAACTATTTTCATAATTAGATAAGTTTTTTTTTTGTAATTTTTCTATATTGCATGCTTGCTTGTTTATTTCCTTCAGCAATTCATTATGCTTAGACATATGACTGGTTAGACTAAGGACAAAATGATTTAACTAAAATTTGAACAACATAGTATTGGGTGGAGGTGAGATGATAGTACGTTAGGGAAACCGTTTTGGTCGAACTAGCCAAAGCTACCAATCCAAGACCCAACCTAGTTCGACCAAAATCTTTCAAGAAGTAACATGAAGATGAATTTTCAATAAAAGGCTTTGTTAAAGAAAGGGTTGATGATCCAATAAGGCTACAACCAAAGAAGGCCTAATGCCTCGCCAAGATCTGGAAGCCAATTATTGAAAATCAAATTCACTTTACTATTGTCAGATTTGAATCTAACACAAATTTTAATTAATCTTAGACTCAAACACCTTTTCAAAAATCAATAAACTTAGCTTTATAAATTTTAAAAATTAATTCAAAGTCATTCAAAATTAACCTTATTTTTCAAAATCAAAATCTGTTTTTTAAAAACCTGTCTCACAAAACCCATAAGGTTAACGTGATTGATAACACTAGATTGGGTGAGATAGACTAGGTTGTGAAAATCAATTTATGCTATCCTTAATTCTAATTGGATCCAAATCAATAAATACTTTATGTGTATGAACATAATGATTTGGACCAATGGATGTTGTATAGTGGATGCTCCAGACACATAACTGGAGACAAATTGAAATTCACCAAACTCAAGTTCAAGAACCTAGGCTCAGTAGCATTTGGCAACAATGCTACACTCAAAGTTATAGGGTCAGGTAATATTGAACTCAAATCTGACTTTGTGATTAAAAAGGTACTATTGGTTGAGAGCTTCAAATTTAATTTACTTAGTATAAGTCAATTATATGATATTGGCTATGTAGTTACATTTACCAACTCTGACTGCCTAATTAGAAATCTGTAAGACTCAAAAGTCATGCTTAAGGGTACTAGGAAAAACAATGTGTATACTATCAATCTACCTTTAGTACCTAAATACCTCTTAACTCAATTAGAAGAATCCAACCTCTGGCATAGGAGATTAGGTCACACTAATGTAAGACTAATTTCCAAAATTACCCAACATGGTCTAATTAAAGGGGTACCAAAAATTAAGAACTATGAAAACACGATATGTAACTCATGTAACCAAGGTAAACAAACCAGGTCTAATCACAAGCAAATTCAATCAGACTTAACCCAAACCATACATGAGCTCCTGCACCTTGACCTATTTGATTCACATGGAGCCAAGTCACTATGCGGAAACCGATACTGCTTAGTTATTATCAATGATTACTCTAGGTTTACCTGGGTTAGGTTCCTAAAAACTAAGGATGAAACCCTAAACTTATTTATTGACCTATGCAAGATAATCAAAAATCAAAATGATACCAAAATTAAAAGACTTAGGAGTGATCACGGGGGAGAATTTGAGAATCAAAGGTTTGAGGAATTCTGTAAAATAAATGGATATATTCATGAATTTTCCTGTCCTAGAACCCCCCCAACAAAATGGGATAGTAGAAAGAAAGAATAGAACCCTTCAGGAAGCCGCTAGGACCCTGCTTAATGAATTTAACCTAGCTAACCAATTATGGGTAGAAGCTAAAGTACGACTTGCTATATCCAAAATAGGGTCCTAATTAAGAAAAGATATAATAAAACTCCTTATGAATTGTATTACCATAGACTGTCAAACCTACATTACCTAAGGGTCTTCGGATGCAAAGTCCACATCTTGAACACTAAGGACTACCTAGGTAAATTTTAGTCTAAGTCAACCCCAGGCTTTTCGTAGGATATTCAACAACCAGTAGGGCCTATAGGGTTTACAATAAGCAAACCAATAAAATTGAAGAAACAACTAACTTAATCTTTGATGAGGAAGCTAATCCAAAATATGATAACCAAAAACTGAACCAATCAAATATTGATCAGGAAGAAAATGAACAAATAATTGAACCATCAATTGAACCACTAGTTGAACCTCTAAATAAACTAACTTTTGAACCAACTACTGCGTCAACTGAACCAATAACTGAACCAACCCAAGTAGTTGAATGAAACACTGAACCAAACCGTCCAGTCGGACCTAAGGTTGAACCAAGTTCTAGGAAAACCAAGAAACCTAGACTCAGTCACCCGTCTGATCAAATTGTGGGTGATCCAACCTTAGGAGTCAGAACTAGGTCTTCCTATAGAAATCTTAGCTAAATAGCGCTAATTTCAAAATTTGAACCTAAGACTATAGAGGAAGCCCTACCTGATCCTGATTGGATCATAGCTATGCAAGAGGAGCTAGCTCAATTTGAATGAAACCAAGTCTTGGAACTAGCACCTAAACCTGAGGGCAAGACTATTATAGATACTAAGTGGGTATTTAGGAACAAACTAAATGACCAAGGGGAAATAGTTAGAAATAAAGCCCGCATAGTAGCTAAAGGGTTCAGTTAAGTCGAAGGATTAGACTATGATGAAACCTATGCCCCAGTAGCCAGACTTGAGTCAATTAGAATGTTGTTAGCATTTGTAGCTCATAGAGGGTTCAAGCTATACCAAATGGACGCTAAGTCAGCCTTTTTAAATGGGTTCATCAAAGAAGAAGTCTATGTAGGTCAACCCCCAGGATTTGAGGACCTAGAAAAACTTGACTATGTTTTCAAACTTAAAAAGACACTTTATGGGTTAAAACAAGCACCTAGGGCATGGTATGAACGCCTATCAACTTACCTTATTTCTAAGGAATTTAACCAAGGACAAATTGACTCCACCCTGTTTGTTAAAACCTTAGAAAAAGACATCTTCATTGCCCAAATCTATGTTGACGACATAATTTTTGGATCTACCAACTCAAACTTTTTAAAGGAATTTGTGAAAGTAATGGAAAATGAATTTGAAATGAGCTTAGTTGGAGAGCTCAATTTCTTCTTAGGACAACAAATAAAGCAAACTAGGGATGGTAATTATGTTCACCAATCCAAATATGCTAAGGAGTTAATAAAGAAATTTAAAATGGATAACTCCAAAAGTATAAGTACCCCTATGGTCACAAATGTCAAAATTGATAGTGACCCTGAAGGTAAACCTGTAGGTCTTAAGATATACCAAAGTATGATTGGAAGTCTACATTACCTTACAGCTAGTAGACCTGATATCCTATTCTCTTAGGAATGTGTGCTAGGTACCAAACTTGTGCTAAGGAATCCCACTTAGCAGCCCTAAAAAGAGTACTTAGGTACATTAAGGGCACCCTAAATGTAGGGATTTGGTATCCTAGGACTTCCACCTTTGAACTGTCAGGATATTTTGATTCTGACTATGCTGGATGCAAATTAGATAGAAAAAGTATAAGTGGAAGCTACCAACTTTTAGGAAATAGTCTAGTCAGCTAGTGTAGTAGAAAGCAACACTGCGTAGCCCTATATACAACCGAAGCAGAATATGTTGCTTTAGAAGAGTGTGTGACACAACTCTTATGGATGATGCACACTCTTAAGGACTTCCAGCTTGACTACACCCAAACCCAAGTCTACATTGATAACATAAGCTCAATCAACCTGACTAAAAATCCAATTCAACACTCAAGAACAAAGCATATAGAAGTTAAACATCATTTTGTAAGGGATCATGTAGCCATGGGTGAAATAGTCCTTATGCATGTGGACTCAATGTAAAACTTAGCTGATATCTTTACCAAACCCTTACTTGAGTCTGAGTTTAGCTCACTAAGAAGGCAGTTAGGGTTATGCTTAGTAGAATAGGATTGCTTTACATGTTTTTTTTAAATTGTTTTATTTGTCAATTAATGTTTTGTGAAAAATTATTTTTTTTGTCTTTAAATTTAAAATGATTTTCCGACTTAGTTTTTTTTCAAAAACATACGCCCCTTCAAATCTAGGACTTTTTCGCAAATGGACTTAGCTTAGACCCTAACCCTAGAACTGCATGCACCTATAGATCTAGAAGCTAGCATCTCACAAGCACCTTAGGGTACTTTTGTTAGTAGGAGCCCTAGAGCCAATTATGTGATGATTGACTAGGGGCATTTTGTATCATATTCTATCATTAATAAAGGCATGTTTGGTTATTATACTTACTTTGTATTCTGTGCCGAATGACTAAGTATAATAATGTCCTTGTGTAGTAGGTTCTTATCTACATTATATCGATTAGTTGAATCGATAGTGAGATAATGTAGAGAACACTACACTAAATTATTCCTAGTCAAGCATTAATATTCAAGGACAATATTAATGCATGGAGACTAGCATGTAGGTCAACTGATGACTTGAGCTCACAAGTCATGGATATGTGATATCAAGTTGACACATGGGTATACATTGGAGAATGTGTACTGAATGACCCGCCATGAGAAAATTTCATAGATTGTCATATGAGTGTCATAGACTTTCTCATGTGACTATTAGTATGAATAGTCCTTAGACCTAAAGTCACTACGGTTCCCTACATAAGGAGTTATGTACTTTGGTATCGTCAAACGTCACCCGTAATAGGGTGGACTATAAAGGCGATCACTGGGTATGTAATGAATTATGCGGAGGGATGTGAGTGATGTAGATGGGATCTATCCCTCCCATATGAGGGGAGTGATCTCTGTGGGTCCCTTGATCGAGTAGGACTACAGAAACGCATGGTCATGCTCAAATGAGTCAATATGAGATATTGAGCTCATTTGTTTGAGTGAGTCCACTCGGGGATCAAGAAACACAAGATTTATTGAGGATGACACGGTCTATGCCTCATTGGTCAATCTAGATATCAAGGATAGAAGGACAAGGTCATACACTATCAGAGTCACGGAGGTTTAGTCGGATCTCGACTTTTCTTGTTACTTGGGTAGCAATGATACATTGCTAGATGTCGCTCATTGCTTATGTGTCTAAAGTGTTTAGGCGCATTGCCAACGTCACGAGAACCTATTGGGTCACACACAAAGGGCACAATGCTTCAGGAAATCGAGTTGGAAACTCGGGAGTCCAAGCCCGAGTTGGGAACTCGGGAGGCCTAAGCCCGAGTCGGGGACTCGGGAGATCTGAGCCCGAGTTGGGAACTCGGGAAGTCAGTTCGGGGGGGACTCGAGTTAGGAACTCGAGAGAGACCGTGTCGGAGCTCGGCGGACCGAGTCGGAGCTCGGCGGATCGGGTCGGCACTCGACGGATCGGGTCGGAGCTCGGCAGACTGGGTTGGGAGCTAGCCACTCGGGAGACTTGGTCAGGAGACCGAGTCGGGAGCCCGAGAAGCCCGGTCGGAGTTGCATGGAGGAAAGAGAAAAGTCTCTTTTCATTGGATGAAAAGATTCTTTTCTTGCATGGGAAAAGATGAAGAGCCACATCAAATGATATGCTCTTTATTGGGAAGCCAAAGAGACACAAACCTCTTCATATTCATGAGATGATTATAAAAGAGGGCCTTGTGACTTTGGATGAGGTCTTCTTCTTCTTGCCTTAGTTTTTCCCTTTCCCTTCCTCTCCTCTTCCTCTCCTCCACTCTTGGCCGAAACCTTACTGTAAGGTTCTTGGTGGTTTCGAGCTACCTCAAGTTGCTAGCACAACTAAGGTAGTTCTCCCGAAGTTGAGAGATTGTGTCCGTGTGGATACGAATAGAGGCACAAACGCTTGAACGTGCAAGAGATCCGGCGCATCTTGGACGAGCGGGATAACCGAAGGGCACGCTTCAAAGGTATAAACAGTAGATAAATCTATTAGATAGATAGCTTTGTACGAGTTTTCTTTCGCATGGATCACTCGTGGGTTCTTGTTTCCGCTGCATTTTTTATTGTTTTGTGCCGGGAGAACCCAACAACTTTTGATTGATAACCTAGACTGGGTTGAGATGCTTAGGTCTGCCTTGATTCAAGATGCTTTAAGTCAGTGCCTCTACAGTAATTGGGACAATAAATACCAATTGAACAACAATCAGGTTAAGTGTCAAGCATAGAAAATTTAACTTGATCAAAACACTTAACTTGACTAACCCTAGTGAAAGCTACTGTTTATGACAGTTAGTAAGTAGCTAACTGGGTTAGACAGGACCCGAACAAGAACGGTTTAATTTGGTTTGGTCCAGTTTATGCTTATTAAAGTTGGTTCAATACAGAACTTCATATTTTGCTCTAATTTTTTTGCTATAATTAGTTTTTTTGATATATGGCAAAGGGGGAGAGAAAGGAAAGGAGAACAGAATTTTTTTAAATTTTTTCAAAACTTTTATCTCCTTTTCAAAAAGTAAAGTAAATAACGAAAATGCTTAAAAAATATTTTTCAAATCTAAGCATTTCAAAAATAAAATTTTCTAAGTATAAAGTGAAAAACTATTTCTGAAAAATTTTCTAAGTATAAAGTGAAAAACTTTTTCTGAAAAATTTTCTAAGTATAATGTGAAAAACTTTTTCTGAAAATTTTCTAAGTGTGCAAAAACTTTCTGGAAATCTTTGCTAAACATGAAAACCCTGCAAAGATCTAATGTACTTAGAAGATTTACAAAAACCTACATATCTTTGAAAAACTAAGGGGGAGAATTTCGTTTCAGGGGGAGGAAACTGGATAATTTTTCCAATTCGTTGCTTGTTATCTATTTTTAACTTAACTTTTTGAACCGTGTTGCCATAAATAAAAAAGGGGGAGTTTGTTGGTGCAAATCTATGTTTTGATAATGGCAAAGGGTTCAAAAGTTAAGGTGTTAATGTGATCTAACAAGCTTACTAAGTGTGCAGGAAAAGTCCTAGGTACACTAGGCATGAAGTCCTGGCAAAGGGTTGAGCAAGAAGTCCTGGTCAAGGACTGGGCAAGAAGACCTGACCCGATGTTGGGCAATGAAGTCCTGGTCGAGGACTGGGCAAGAAGTCCTGACAAAGGGCTGGGCACCGAAGACCTGACCGGAAGTTGGGCAAGAAGTCCTGATCGCGGACTGGGCACGAAGACCTGATCATGTGGATTGGGCAAAAGTCCAACCGGAGGAGCCGGTTGGCAAAAGGTAAACTCTCTTAAGAGGAGTAGGTGACGATGCATTCCCCGTGCGAGGGAACAGTAGGCATCGGTTCGACCGATGGTTCCATTTGGGAGACCCAAAGTCAGAACCAAGACAACTTAAGCTGTAAATAATGGCTAACATGTCTGCTTCTTTTTCTTTTGGAACTAACCTTGGTTGCAGGGATTGAAGGAACGAATTTCTACAGCTGAGGTGCCTCAATGGAGTGAGGCGCCTCACTGGGAAGGCTAAACCAATGCAACAAAGAAAACTGCCATGAAGTCTCTGAATCAAGCCAGCTCAGGCGCCCGGGACCATATGGGCGCCCTCATCAGCTCAGACGCCCCTGTGAGATGGATAAGCGTTGTCTGAGCCTGCGGATAAGATATCGCGCAGGAAAGGCCACGTGTAGGCGCCCTCATTGACACAGGCGCCCCTATGGGTGCTATAAAAGGGGGTTCACCCCCAAGCTTCAGACATCATCGCTCACAACGTTCCAAGTACTTTCGTTCAAAGTGCTACGCTCCAACAAGCTTCGACTTTGAGATTCCAGCGCCGACAACAACCCTCTGCTCCGAACTTCGATCCACCTCGGGTGTCGGTAAATTTAGTTTACGAAAAGTGTTGCAATTTAAATTCCAATTCTATATTCGTACTTAAAAGTTGTAAAAGATTTTCCGAATATAGAATTGCCCAACGTAAACGGTCAAGGGCCGTGGGTCGTGGAGTAGGAGCCGACCGCGACTCCGAACCAAGTAAAACCAACTTGTGTTCGATTGATTTGTTATTTTTGCTGCGTATTTTCTCTAGTTTTTCAAAAAATTCTAGATTGATATTCACCCCCCTCTATCGATTTTCTATGATCCAACACCCTCGGGCAGGACTTAGTGCCCAATTCCTTGAACCAGGACTTCGTGCCCAACCCTCGGTCAGGTCTTAGGTGCCCGATGATAATTACTACTTGGATGTTAATTACTGTTTAATTAATTATGATAATTAATTATCTTGGACCTCGATGATAAATACAAAAACTGGTGATCCACTCTTCGTCTATTCCACGACTAATTGTTTAGGCGAGTTACATGGCTTGAACAATAAGTTTGGTCAAGTAGTAACTTGAATCAATTAGTACAACGATGAGATGATCGTTTAGGAAATAGGTCTCCATTTGGATTGAAAAATTTTGATCCGTGGACATGAAGAGGTTTCCCATGCGTGACCCAGAATCCACGACCAACACAAGAAATGTGGGATCGTTTAGAATCGATAGAGGGGGGGTGAATATCGATAAAATCTTTTCGGATTAAAAAGAGCAATTACGCAGCAGAAAAATTCAAATCAATGCTAACACTTTGATTTTTACTTGGTTCAGAGTCTAGATCGGCTCCTACTCCAAGGCCCATGGTCCTTGATCGTTTACGATGGGTAATTAATTCGAATACAAAAATTAATTACAACACTTAATTAATAATTATACTGACGACCGGAGAAGATTCGTAGATCGGAGCCGCTAGTCGTCGTTTGCGCTTGAGACTTAAGCACGGAGCGTTTGGAGCAGAGCACTAGAAATAATTCGTTGGAAGCAATTGTGTCTGGAAGCCAGGGGTGAACCCTTATTTATACTGCATGCTTGGGCGCCGGTGTTGAAGGGGGCACCTGACACGTGGCCTGTTCTGCGTGAATCATCATCCGCAGACTTGGCCAATGCTTATCCCTTCAACTGGGGCCCCTAAGCTGACTGGGGCGCCTGTATCAACACAGCCGCCTCATTTGCTGATGTGGAGGCTTGCTTCGAGACTGGTTGAAAATAGCTCTTCTTGGGCGCCTGTCACCATACAGGCGCCTGTATGATCAAGCGCTGACTCCATTCAGGCGTCTGGGAGCAGAAACCTTCAACCTTTGTTCTTGCAACCAGGGTTAGTTTCAAAACACAAATAATATATAAGTTAAGCACAATTAACAGCCTGAGCTATCTTAGTTCTGACTTTGGGCTTCCGGAATGGAACCCTAGGTCGAATCGATGCCTAGTGTTCCCTCCTACGGGGAACACGTCCTCACCTACTCCTCTCAGGAGAGTTTACCTTTTTGCCAACCGACTCCTCCAGTTGGAGTTTTGCCCAATTCTCCCGATCAGGTCTTCGTGCCCAGTCCGCGACTAGTACTTATTACCCAACCGTCGGTCAGGTCTTCGGTGCCCAGCCCTTGCCAGGATTTTTGCCCAATTCCTCGAATCAGGACTTCGTGCCCAGTCAGCGACCAGGACTTATTGCCCAACCCTATGTCAGGACTTAGGTGCCTAGCCCCCAGCCAGGACTTATTGCCCAATTCGTAGAATCAGGACTTCGTGCCTAGTGTACCTAGGACTTTTCCTGCACACTTGAATAACTTCGTTAGATCACAATAAAATTTTAACATATGAACCCTTTGCCATTATCAAAACACAAGTTCGATCTTGGTGCTTCCGACACCAACAATCTCTCCCTTTTTGATTTATGGCAACCAGGTTCAAAAAGTTAAGTTTAAACCATTTGAAGCATATATAACAAGCATGTTTATAAGAAAATCACTTTTGAAAAAATCTTTGCTAAGCTCCCCTGAAATACACATTCTCCCCATGAAGCTTTCAATGTTATGCAATTTTTCAAAAAGTCTAAGTGTTTAAAATTTGACTAAGTGTTTTGCAAAACCGAACAAAGCATTTGCATACTTACAATTATTATACACTTGAAAAATCTTTTTGCGAAAACATTTGCACTTAGACAAATTTTGCTTTATAAAAGTTTTTCACTTAGAATAAATTTTGAAAAAAAACTTACTTAAAAAATTTGTGCACTTAGAAAAATTTTGTGCACTTAGAAAAAATTGACTTAGAAAATTTTGTGCACTTAGAAAAATTGACTTAGAAAATTTTGTGCACTTAGAAAAATTTGACATAGAAAAATTTTGTGCACTTGAAAAAAAATTTTACTTAGAAGAATATTGTTGTGTACTTGGAAAAAATATTTTTGAAAAAAAATCTGCACTTGAAAATATAATGCCTAAATGCCCTTCAAAATTTAACTTTATTTTGGAAAAAAATTAACTTTACTTTTTGAAAAAAAAATGAAAAATTGAAAATTTTTTCTCTCTTCTTTCCTCTTTTACTCTCTTCTTTCCTCTCTCCCCCTTTGCCATATATAAAAAAAATTTGATAGAAGACCAATTGCGAATCAATTTGATGTAAAGCTAGTTAAAACAATTTTAAATACGTATTGAACCAATTCTATTGAACCCAAACAACAAAAAGGTCAAACCAATTAAACAGAACTTGTTCGGGTCCTGTCTAACCCAGTTAGCTACTTACTAACTGTTATATAATAGCAGTTTTCACTGGGGTTAGTCAAGTTAATGTTAGATCGATGTCATTGCTAGAGGGGGGTGAATAGCACTTTTTTGGTTCTTCTACCTACGTTGTTAGTGTGCAAGCGGAAATACAAAGTAAAAATAAAACTAACAACAAAGAACACTCACGATTTATGTGGTTCGGAGACAAACTCCTACTCCACGGCTGTCCGTAAGGTGGGCGATCCGTAATCCGTCGGTGGATGATTCCCCGGAGCACCTCCGGCTAGATCGCGTAGCTCCTTGTGGTTGGAGAAACCTCTCCACAACTCTAGGACACTATCTGACCATAACAGGCTACTAACAAGCTTTGACCAAGGAATTTCGCCAAGAAAAGAATGTATGAAACGAGCTCTTTTAAATAGAGCTCGAGTCTGAAATAGCCGCTACCAGTCGACTGCCCCTAGGGCAGTCCACTGGTCCCACTCAGATTCGACCGTTACAGTATGGTGTTCAAATCCAGCAGCTATTCCAGTCGACACCAGTCGACTGGTCTGAACCTAAGCCTAGGGTTACACTCCCCGAGTACATTTCACTTCGCACTCGAACCTTCTAGGCTTAGTTCCCGAGTACAACGACTCACACTAGGACCCGCACAACCTGGTCAACTCTTCACCAGCAGCCTCGACTGTTGCCTTCATGCCCTCTTCATCTTCGGCCCTCGTCCCTCGGATGCGTACGCAAGCCTCCAGCTTGCCTCCATGCCATCCTTCATGTATGCCTCAAAGTCCGCATCCCTCGGCTCATCGTCCCTGCTATCCATGGTCCCTTGGATGCACACACAAGCCTCCAGCTTGCCTTCATGCTACCGTTCACCTGAAGACATCAACCAAGTCCATGTGTACCTACAAACCTGCACACTCACATACACATGTTTGTCCAACAACAAACCCTAACTTAACCATATTGACCACACACATCAAAACCCCATGATCCTCCAGATCATCTTAGGGCTGATTGCCCCAATAATTTCTCCTTTTTGATGTGTGGTAATATGTTAAGTTAGGTAAACATAAAAACAATAGCAATAACAAAAGCAGCAATTGAAAAACAAAGCATAACAAACAAGAGACAACCTCCCACTTAACCTATGCTTTCTCCCAATTTTTCAATTGTCATTGCCAACACCAAGTTAAGTTCTCCCCAACTTAACTCCACTCACAACAAGTTAAATTCTACCCAACTTAACACCCAAGTTTCATAACCCAACCATAGTTAAGTTCCAAACCAAACCTAACATAACACCCAAGTTCTCCCCCTTTGACACCATCAAAAAGATTGCCCCAAGAAATCCTACCCCTGGTGTCAAATAGAACTCAACAGATTTTTGAAAAACCCCTCAGAAATTACCAATTCACATTCTGCCCGAGACACCAGTCGACTGCCCCCCAGGGCAGTCGACTGATACGCCCATTTCTAAATTTCCAACCGAAATTCAGATATGCGTAGAAAATTCTACAAAATTTCAAAAAATGTAAAATTTTGCAAATACGTTTGTTAGTATATACTCTATCCTAGAAAAATATGGTTTCATGAAAAACAACAACCTTGCTTGACTTTTGGTACAAACCTAAAATTTCTCAAAAATGGGCATATTTGTATCTACTTTCAAATCCATATATGTTTTCATTCTTGTCCTCGACCCATCCTTTATTGTTTTGCACATAGAATTGTTCCCAATTCCTCTTTTTCTTATAGATTTTTCTTGTCAACAAAGACTCCCCCTCTTTATCTCTTAATCCTAGATATACATGAAAATTCCTCTTATGCCTTTATTTAGAAAATTTTATCATTCAATCAACCAATAAATTTAGGCAAGACAACCAATATAAGATTTCAAAACATATCATGAAAGCATAGATAAAGATTTTAACTTAAAAATCATATCATATCATTCAATAGCAATTTATTAGTTTCAAACAATACTCAAATCATGACATAAAAATTCATAAGATATCATAAAGCATAAATAAAATGGTTCATACATGATTCCAAAATAAAAGTAAGAAAGTAGCACAAGAGTATCACAAGGGTCGTAGCTCCAAAGTAGCTAAATAGTACAGTGCCAGAATATGTGTTTGAGAGATACATGTAATACTCAAATAAAGCGCTCTCAACACAAAGCTCATCAAAGAAAACCAAGTCTACATCATATCATCGCCATCTGGAGGAGGAGGAGGAGGGGCCTGATAAGTGAGATGTAGCTGTCGTATCATCTCAAGCATCTCATCCTGCTGGCTCCGGAACCCCTGAAACTCCCACTGAATGGTCTGCTGGAAGCCAAGCTGCTGCTGCTGATAACTCTGGAGGTCCTCCCAGAGGCCGTAAACATCAGCCCGGAGCTGGGAGAACTCCTCGCATGTAACTCCATCAGCTGGCTCCTCATCAGAGCTGGAGGACTCCGGACGCTGCCTCCACACAAACTCTCCCTGCCTACACTCGATACCTGCCAAGGAAAATTGGTGTGTGCCAATCTGATCATAGTCCTTTGACAGGTGTCAGACCTGACCGCTAGTAGTACAGATACCCCAGGACACAATGAACTTGGTCAAGAAATGGCAAAAAGGCATGTAAATTTTCCCATTGGCACTATGGGAAAAATGACAAATGGCTGTAAATACATGCAGGGAGACATCAATATCTAATCTCCTCTCCAGGGCCTACATCATCACCAAATGTGGCAGTCTAATCCTAGCCCGCCCCTTGGTGATGATGGGCATGATACACTCTAAGACAATCTTATATAAAACATGACTAAAAGGACTTATAGGCTTGGCATCAAAGATGCGCTCTGTGTCATGTCGATGCCTCCTAAAGTAATGCATATGGATTTGATCAATGGTAGCACCAGGAAAGGTAAATGGCTCAATAACAATAGGAAAATATATGGATGCATTATGAGATATCCTACACCCTAAAAATTTACTTAAGATGGCGGGTGAGAAGGGAATGCGAACTCCTGCTACCATGGACTCATATAAACTACTATCAGAATCAATGTAAGTAAGATTTGCATAAAATTCTTTGCAAAGGTCCAAATTAATATCATGACAATAGTAGACCAATTGCTCTACCCCAAAGTATGTGATCATTTCAGAAATTTGTGGGGACTTTTCTTGAAAGAAGGCCCTATTCAAATACCGACAATTCATAACCACAAACTCATTTTCATCAAATCTTTTCCGACATTCTACAGACCGGAACCTAGACTCTCCCGACTGTTGCTGACCTTGTCGTGAGGATCCCTCACCTCTTGGTCACTTAGAGGCCAAACTAAAATGGGACATATGCATGTATGTATACCAAACCATCCCCCACAAAGGAAAATGACAAAGAAAACATGCAAAAATCATTACATTAGTTCCAAATCACAATTTAAATGGAAAAATTGACCTATTTAAGTTCTTACCTCTTTCCCAAACGTTTCATGATGGTAATGAGGGATCTAGACTTGAAAAGAGAGGTCTCACAACCCTAGGTTGTAGATCTGAGCTAGGAGAGGGCTAGAGAAGAGTTTCTAGGACCTTGGAGGGCTTTAGAATGGAGAGGAGGTCGGGGAGAGGAGTAATAGCAGGGGGTGGCACTCAAAACCCTAGGTTTAGGCCACACCGTGCGGTCTGAGCCTTTTAAAACTTCGCGGACCAGTCGACTGCCCCTGGTGCAATCGACTGGTAAAACATACAGAACCTTTCTCACTCTAGGACAAGTCGACTGGTGAAACAAACAGAACGTTTCTTACTCTAGACCAGTCGACTACCCTGGAGGGCAGTCGACTGATACTGAAAATTCAGTCTTCCAGTCCTAAATTCAGAAATGCCTAGTTAATTCCACAAATCTCCAAAAAATCTAAAATTTCGTGGAGAGATTTGTGGATCCTATGTCTACTTGGGAAAAATACATTTTCAAATAAATCACTTCGAATCCCAAGATTGGTACAAACTTCAAAACTATTCAAATTGGGTCATTTAAACTTAACTAAAAGTTCTAATTCGGACCTCTTCTTGATGCTTCCTCCAATACTTATTCATAATACATTAATAGCATCAAGTTATATGACATTTGTTGGTGCCGGAAGCACCATATCGAACCTTATTTTGATATTGGCAAAGGATTCAAAGTTAAGTATTATTTGTTGTCTAATGTGATTACTAAGTGTGCAGAAAGAAGTCCTGGCGAAGGGCTGCTGGGCACGTAGCGAAGGGCTGCTAGGCATCGAAACCCTAAGACCTGGCGAAGGGCTGCTGGGCACCTAGCGAAGGGCTGCTAGGAATCAAAGACCTGCCAAAGGATTGCTAGGCACGTGGCGAAGGACTGCCAGGAAACAAAGTCCTAGCGAAGGGCTGTTAGGCACCTGGCGAAGGACTGCCATGAATTGAACACCTGGCGAAGGACTGCTGGGTAAAAGTCCAACCGGAGGAGCCGGTTGGCAAAAGGTAAAATCTCCTGAGAGGAGTAGGTGAGGACGTGTTCCCCGTCTAGAGAACAGTAGGCGTCGGTTCGACCTAGGGTTCCATTTGGGAGACCCAAAGTCAGAACCAAGACAGCTACGACTGTATAAACCTAACATTTCTTGCCTTGTTTGTTGGTGGAACTAACCTTGGATGCAGGACCAAAGGAACATGTTTCTGCAGCTCAGAACGCCACAAAGGAGAGGGGCAGCAGCTGGGCTAGGCGCCCGAGAGGTCCTGGGCGCCCAAGGTCAAAGCCAAACAACCAATTGAGCAAGAATCGCTTTGGAAGCTTACTGGGCTAGGCACCCCCAAGCTCTCGGGCGCCCTGATGGTCCTGGGCGCCCTGGATGCCTCGGGCGCCCTGGGTCTAAGCCAACAAGCAATCGAAGCCGAGAAGCCAAGAGACCATTTCAACCGGGGCGCCCCCAGTGTCCCGGGCGCCCCCGTCAACTCCGAGCCCGATTCTGAAGGGATAAGCGCTGACCGAGCTTCGGATGAGAGTTCTCGGATCCGAAGGCATGTGTCAGGCGCCCCAAGCGTCCCGGGCGCCCCCAGGAGGGCTATATAAGGGGCTCGACCCCTAAGGCTTCACAATCAACTTTTCTAACACCTCTACGCGCTTCGACTCAAGCGCTCTGCTCCGGAAACCTCCAATCTCGAGATTCAAGCACCGACGACATCCCTCCGCACCAAATTACGATCCACACCGGGCGTCGGTAACGAAGAGTACAATTGTTCTATTTACTGCATCATTTTCTGTATAAATCTTTGTAAAAACTTGCGCAATTTTAGAATTGCCCACAGTAAACGGTCAAGGACCGGGCCTTGGAGTAGGAGCCGACTGCGACTCCGAACCAAGTAAAAATCCTTGTGTTCGTGTCTGTTTTATTTTAATTTTTCGCTACGTATTCTCTTTTTAAATCTGAAACGTCTTCACGATATTCACCCCACCCCCTCTATCATGTTTTCTCGATCCAACACATTTACACATTAAAACTAATTTCTCTCAATTATAATCCCATTTTCACCTTTTTCTCCATAAATCTTCCTTTTAATGTGGCAATTCCTAGGATTAAGACTCACCTTAGTCTTCCAACCCCTTTGGCACATTCCATACTCCATCTAATCTCCTAGGAGAAAATCTCCTGACATCCATTGACCATGGATCCCATTTTGGCTCCTAGGGCTCTCCCATGGACTTCTAGCTCTAGTTACCTCCCTAGGTAACTTATCCACAAATGCAAGACCACACCGGTGTCCCTTCGATGCTTCTTGACCTTCTACTAATACTCTCTTAACTCTATAGACCTTTTTCTTGGTCACATTCTTTTCCATTCCTTTTAATGACATTTCTTTGCCATTTTTGACCTTTTCTTTACCATAGTTATAGGGCATCCTTGAATATAACTTTTTACTAACATTTGCCTTCCTAGGGTGGTATCCTAGACCCGGCCTACCATTTCTATGGTTTTGATCTTTTGGTATCACATTTAATCCCTTGGACCCTCTAATAAGCCTATCTAGGTTTTTCTCTAATTTATCAAGTTTTGCCCTTAAAACTTGATTTTCCTTTTCTAAATTCCTAACCTTAGTATTATCATGCCAAACTTGATCATTCCTAGGTCTACCCATTTTTTTAGGCATATGTCTCCCGTTCTTAGGGTTAATGCCTTGGTCCTTAGCTCTAAAAGCCCTAGGTTTATCATAAAACATAGAATTTTTGGTGTTTTGGCACGCAATAGTGTTTTTATTTTTATCATGATATTTAAAACCAAAAACACGCATGGACAAGCAATTATTAACAATTCTAGCATTCATGGAAGCATTTGAAGCATGAGTAAAGTTAGGGATTACCTCCCTTACCCTTGTAGCTCCACCTTAATGTGAGGTCCTCCTCTTCTTTTCTTCTTTCTCCCATTTCCTCAAGTGCTCCATCTTATTGAGCTCTCATTTCCTTGGACATTGAGTGTGGTAATGCCCTAGCTCCCCACAAATATTTCACCTAATGTGCTTCTTTTCTTTCCTTTCCCTACAACCCACATTAGTTTTTAAATTAATGGACTTGGGTTTAGAGAGTACCTCCTTCTTACCTAGTGGACACTTGTCCTTGTAGTGCCCCCTTTTGTTGCATCCAAAGCATAGAATGTATTTTTTTGATTTGGCTTTGGTGGAGGTTGGAGCTTTTTCTTGGTCTTGTACGGATGAGGGTCTCTCCTCCCCCTCAATTCTTGAAGTTGATACTTCCTCTTATTCTCTTGATGAGGTGGATGATTCTTCTTCATTTTGGTCTTCTTGGACTATTGAGCTCATTTCTTTGGGCTCTTCCACTCTTTGAGTTGGTGTAGGGTTCTCATGACACTTTTCCAAGTTGTTCCACAACTTATATGCATTTTTATATGCCCCTACATCACTCAACACATTGTCAGGTAAAATATTTACTAATATACTAATTACCTTTTCATTTGCCCTAGATTGCTCTTGTTGTTCCTTAGTCCAATATCTAGGGTGATGTTTCTTCCCGTGCTTGTCCTTAGGGATTTTGAATGGTTCCTCTATTATCATCGCACACTCCCAATCCATTCCGAGCCAATTCTTCATTCTTGCTCTTCAATAGGCAAAATCCTCATGATCATACGTTAGTGGTGAATTGATATCATCCCCTAGCTTATCTTCCATCGTTTTCCCTCTAGCTTTCTTCATCCTATGGCGGTTATTCCAACCAAGAGCGAACCTTGCTCTGATACCACTTGTTAGATCGATGTCGTTGCTAGAGGGGGGTGAATAGCACTTTTTCGGTTCTTCTACCTACGTTGTTAGTGCGCAAGCAGAAATACAAAGTAAAAATAAAACTAACAACAAAGAACACTCACGATTTATGCGGTTTGGAGACAAACTCCTACTCCACGGCTGCCCGTAAGGTGGGCGATCCGTAATCCGTCAGTGGATGATTCCTCGGAGCACCTCCGGCTAGATCGCGTAGCTCCTTGTGGGTGGAGAAACCTCTCCACAACTCTAGGACACTATCTGACCACAACAGGCTACTAACAAGCTTTGACCAAGCAAGTTTCGCTAAGAAAAGAAAGCATGAACGAGCTCCTTTAAATAGAGCTCGAGTCTGAAATAGCCGCTACCAGTCGATTGCACTTGGGGCAGTCGACTCGTCCCACTCAGATTCGACCATTACAGTACAACGTTCAAATCCAGCAGCTATTCCAGTCGACACCAGTCGAATGTCCCTGGGGCAGTCGACTGATCCGAACTTAAGCCTAGGGTTACACTCCCCGAGTACATTTCACTCTGCACTCGAACCCTCCCGGCTTAGTTCTTGAGTACAACGACTCACACTAGGACCCTCACAACCTGGTCCACTCTTCACCAGCAGCCTCGACTGTTGCCTTCACACCCTCTTCATCTTCGGCCCTCGTCCCTCGGATGCGCACACAAGCCTCCAGCTTGCCTCCATGCCATCCTTCATGTACGCCTTGAAGTCTGCATCCCTCGGCTCATCGTCCCTGCTATCTATGGTCCTCGGATAGGCACAAGCCTCCAGCTTGCCTCCATGCCACCCTTCACCTGAAGTCATCAACCAAGTCCATGTGTACCTGCAAACCTGCACATTCACATACACATGTTAGTCCAACAACAAACTCTAACTTAATCATATTGACCACACACATCAAAACCCCATGATCCTCCAGATCATCATAGGGCCGATTGCCCCAATAGTTAAGTGATCAGATCATGTTAGATTTTCTAAGCTTGAACACTTAACTTGATTGTTGTTCAATTGTATTAATCTCCCAACTACTCTAGATGCACTGACTTAAAGCATCTTGAGTCAAGGCATAGACCTAAGCATCTCAACCCAGTCTAGGTTATCAATCAAAGTGTCCTAAGGTGCTTTTGAGATGCTGGCTTCTAGATCTATAGGTGCATGCAATTCTATGGTTAAAGCCTAGGCTAAGTCCATTTGCTTAGAAAAACCCTAGTTTTGAAGGGGAAAATTTTTGAAAAATCTAAGTTGGAAAATAATTTTAAAATTTCAAGACTTAATAAAAGAAATGATTTATTTTTTTAAAAAAATGCAAATATAAAAGATTTTTGGGAAAAAATTAGAGCAGTCCTATTCTACTAAGCACAACCCTAACTACCTTCTTACTAAGCTAAACTCAGACTCGGGTAAGGGTTTGGTAAAGATGTCGGCTAAATTAGATTTTGAGTCCACATGCATAAGTACGATTTCGGCCTTGGCTACGTGATCCCTAGCAAAATGATGTTTTACTATAATGTGTTTGGTTCGGGAGTAATGAATTGGATTTTTAGTTAGATTTATTGAGCTTATGTTGCCAATAAACACTTTGGTTTGGGCATAGTCTAGCTGGAAATCCTTAAGAGTATGCATCATCCATAACAGTTGTGCTACACACTCTCCTAGGGCAATATATTCTGCTTCAGTTATGGATAAGGCTACGCAATGTTGCTTTCTACTGCACCAGCTGACTAGACTGTGTCCTAATAATTGACAACTCCCACTTGTACTCTTTCTATCTAGTTTGCAACCTGCATAGTCAGAGTCAGAGTATCCTGATAATTCAAAATTGGGAGTCCTAGGATACCAAATACCTACATTTGGGTACCCATAATGTACCTTATGTGGGATCGGTTTGAATCGATAGAGGGGGGGGATGAATATCGATCGACAATTTTTCAGAAAACTTAGAGTAATTACGTAACGAAAAAAAACAAATCAAAGCTAACACGTTTGTTTTACATGGTTCGGAGTCGTGGTCGGCTCCTACTCCAAGGCCCATGGTCCTTGACCGTTTACGATTGACAATTCTATATTGCGTAAAATTATTACAACTTGAAGTTCGAATATAGAATTAAAATACTGCACTTAAAAAAATGATTATACCGATGACCGGAGAAATTTGAATGTCGGAGCCGCGGGTCGTCGTTGGCACTTGGGTCATGAGCATGGAGCATTTGGAGCAGAGCACTTGAAAGAATACATAGAAAGAAGTTGTGTTTTAAGCCAAGGGGGTGAAACCCTTTATATAGCAGTCACTGGGCGCCAATGTTGAAGGAGGCGCCTGACACGTGGCCTTCCCTGGGAGAAACTCCATCCGCAGACTTGGCAAGCACTTATCCCTTCAACTGGGGCACCTGAGCTGACTGGGGTGCCTGTATGAACACAGGCACCTCAATTGATGATGTGGTGGCTTGCTTCGATTGGCTTCGAAACAACCTTGTCTGGGGCGCCTGTATCAACACAGGCGCCTATTCAACCAGGTGCCTGACCCCATTCAGGCGCCTGGGAGCAGAAAACTTTCACCCTGTTAGTAATATGAGAGAAGTGTCCTAAGGCAATCGCCTTATGATTGTAATCATTTACTTTAATAAATGAATATTCACTATTTGAGTATACATGTTCATGTATTTGATTGAGATCATGAACTCATTTACTGAGTGTCCGCAATACAATTCACAGCATGAGAGAATTTGTGATGAATTCACAACTAGTGATTATCTCTACATGTGCAATTGTGAAGTATTGAAATTGTCCCTAGTCGATGAATTGATAAATACGGACACTATCAATTCTGTTGAGACTAGCATGGGTTAGATGAACTTTATGAGCTCCTCAAGGGGACATCATCATCCTGACACATCACGACACGGTTTCCTTCTATAATCAACGGTACACCATGTAAATAATATTGTTTCCCAATTTACCAGGCCTATTGATTTAACAAATAAATCTCACCCATTGGCAAATCAAAGAAATAGATATTAAGAACATGTGTCTGTTATTATATCAGGATTAAGAGCATGTACACTATAATATTTGAGGTCCGATTTAATTATATAGTCAATATAAATTGAATCACCTCTATATCGGTCATGCTCAATACACACAAAGTGTACTAGTGTAATTCTATGGTCAAGATAAACCAATACCAAATTACACTACAACCATGCCAATGGTTTATCCAAAACCATCTTGGTTGTGAGCCACTACTTATACTCTATAAGGGACTGATAACATGATCTTCTGTGTGACACCACACACCATGTTATCTACAATGTAAAGTATTAGTCAATATGCATGTAGGATCGATGCCGATCGATAGAGGGGGGTGAATATTGACTTGAAAAATTCTTTGGAAGTGCGTCAGAAAACTCCCGTTAACGTCTTTCTATCAGAGTTAGTACGCAGCGGAAAATAATAGAAATGGAAAGACAACACAAATGACACGCAAGTTTTTACTTGGTTCCGAACCCCCAGGGTCAGTACATCCAAGGCCTAAGCACTCAATCGAGAGTCCACGAATGTTCTCCTTTCCAGACTTTCCAGAGGCGGAGAAACCCGTCTTACAATACGAATTTACATGCAAAAATATAGTAAATAGAATTGACTTGTAAATAAAAAGCAAACCAAAATAGAACTCGGCCAACTCTGGAAGTTCGAAGTGCCACACACTTCCTCCTGAAGCCTCCTTGGTTGCAGAGCTTCGACTAGAGCGTGTTTGCTTCACACGGAATGTTTTTGCGGTTGTGGAAAGTGTTGTTCTTCAATGAGGGGTTGAACCCCTTTATATAGAGTCTTCTAGGGCGCCTATGATACCTGGGGCGCCTGCCACATGTTGGTCAAAGCCTATCCATTGCACCAAACTCGCAGCGTGGATAGCCCAGCCTTCCCAGGCACCTGGGACCTTCCCAAGCACCTGGGAAGTCACAGGCGCCTGGCTTACAGGCGCCTGGGATGGGGTTGCCACAAACTGGGGCGCCCAGCCATCATGGCCACCTGATTCAAGTCAAGTGCCCAGGAGCTGCTTCCCAGGTGTGTTTTCTCCTGCATTTGTTTTCCTATCTTGCCTCCAACTCCAGGTACCTGCAAGACAACAAACACAAGACAAATATATAGATAATCTTAGCCTTAGCTTAGTGGTTCTGACTTTGGATTTCACCAGAAACCCGAGGTCGAACCGACGCCAAATGTTCTCTTTCCCAGGGAGCGCGTCCTCACCTACTCCACAATGGAGAAGTTGTGTTTGCCAATCGGAACCTCCGATTGGACTTTCGCTCAACCTCTAAGAGCCCGAATCTCGAGACGTCCGACCTTGACTCGTCTCTACTTCTGTTCGCGATCCTCGCTTGACTAAAGCTTTTGCCAACCGAGACCTCCGGTTGGATTTTTGCTCGACCTCCGAGGACTTGGATCTCGAGACGCCCGACCTCGACCCGTCTCTTCTTCTGTCCACCATCCTCGCTCGGCAAAGACTCTGTAGCCTAAACCCCGACGAGGACTTAGTGCTCAGTCCCTCGGACCAAGACTTCGTGCCCAGTTTCACTCACTAGGATTTACTTCACCTAGCTTAACTCACTAGGATTTCCTTCAGCTATCTTCCCTTGCTAGGACCCGGCTTCACTCACCAGGATTTCTTTCACCGAAATCACTCCTTTGCTAGTCGTCATGATCCTGACTAGACTTCCTCCAATCTTCAGGTAAATATGATTCCAAACCTCAAGTCTGGTTTGGTTTGCTCCCTTGGTCAAACTAACCAACTGTGGGTAAATATAATTTTGCCAAACATCATATCCTATTTGGCTTAACCCTTTGTCAAACTGATCAAACCTGGGTTAACCCTACCAAACATAAGGTCCTGTTTGCTTTAACCTCTTGATCACTTTGACTAACCCTTACTTTGTCTAACATATATTGTTACTAACTTAAGTATATTGTTAAATATCAAAACCCTAGAGGATGACTGTTCATCACTGATGCATTTTGCACCAATAATCTCTCCCTTTTTGATGTTTGATAATATCTTAAGTTAGATTGGGTCTTCTGGTTCTAGGTTTAACACATGGGAGAAATAAAAAAAAACCTAACTTAAGCCCTCTCTCCCCCTTTGTCACACATCAAAAGGAAATAAACAAAAAGGAAAGATTTGCACCAACAATAAGAAAAAAATAATTTAAGTATTTCTTCCCTTTTTAAGATAGTCTCTCTCCTCCCTTTAAAATACTTAAGATATATATATATATAATGATTTTCAAAACTCTCTTTTTTTATTTAAAAGAATTAAGTACTTGTTCTATAAAGTAAAAAAAAAAGCTCTAAGTACTTAAATTGCACCAACAATATAGAAAAATATATATATGTAAAAAAATTGAACTTCCCTAAGTCTGACAACAATCCTAGGAATCTTGTTGACCACAAGAAAATTCCTATGTGTCTTAGGGATTTTTCATAAATGAATATTTTGTTTTAGAAAAATAATTACTTTCTTGATTTAGGTTCTTTTCCAGTCCGACACAATCCTAGAAAATCTTGTTAACTACAAGAAAATTTTCCTAGGTGTCCTGGAACATTTTCCAAACTCAAGTAAAGATTATTTTCAATGATATTCCACAAAAAAAATAAGTTTTTGGAAAATGAGAATATAATCTTTTCAAAAGTATTTAAAAGACAAAAAGATTATCAGGCTGAGTTTTGAAATGAGAATGTTTTTAAATGATTTTAAAAGATAGTGCATGAAGGCATAATATTTTTGAAACCCCTTTTTTTTAATAGTTCTTTTAATTTGACCTCCCCCTAAACATGACACAGTCCTAGGAAGCTTGTTGACAACAAGCGATCTTCCTCTGAGTCTTAGGGTTTGATTCAAATAAAACAAATTTAAATCATTTAATAAATATTTTGAAATAATCATGACTAATACATTAATTTCTTTTGACTTAGACTCCCCCTAAATCTGATACAATCTTAGGAATTCTTACAGATCATTAAGAAATTTTCCTATGTGTCGTTAGAGTTTATCCAAATCATAAGAACAATTTAAGGAAATTATTGAAAAATATTTTTGACAGAGTATGATAATTTTCAATGAAATAATATTTGAAAAATATTTTGAATGACATAAGTTTTGAAATGTATTTTTCAAAATGTATCTTGAAATGATAATAATTTTTAAAGCACAAAACATTTTGAAAGATATGAATTTTTGAAAAGAATGATTTTAGAAAATGGTTTAAAAATAGGAATTCACAAAGATAAAAACTCCCCCTGAACCTGCCACCTTCTGGCTACCCTTGTTAACTACAAGGACCTCTACCTAAGTATCTTAAGAGACTCTAGTGTTGACCTAAAAGGTTTGTGTCTATGTGTAGGTCAAACAAATTTCGAAAAAAATATAATTTTTGAAAGAAAAATGATAGGGAGAGTGAAAATGGGAGAGTGAAAGGCAAAGTGAATGACGTGGCACTTTGCATGCAATGATCTCCGACGGGTTCACCGTGCCTCCCAGGGTATAGTTTGATTCGGGGCGACGGCCGAAGGCCGCCGATGGTATCCAAGCGATAATCGGACGTGTGCATGTAAAGTGTCATGTCATTCACTTTGCTTTTACTCTCCCATTTTCACTCTCCCTATCATTGCTCTTTTTGAAATTGTATTTATAAATAAGCACCCAATCAAGCATGAAATTCATAAAAACATTATTATATTTAAACATTATTTTGAAAATAGGTTTTAAAAAAATATCCTAAAGATTTTGAAAATATTTTGAAAACCATTTGTCAATTAATTAGTCCTTAACATCTCACTCATTCTAAGTGTTGCAATACAAGCAAACACGGTTGCCTTATAGGTGTTTGCGAGATGCTTGAATAATTTTTCTCAATTTTAATTTTATAGACTGCTTGACCTTGAGTTAGATTTGAGTTTAATCAACTAGTAGCTTAAAAGTATTTTCCAATAATCGGCTTCCAGGTCTTGGCGAGGCACAGAGTCCTTCTTTGGTCGTAGCCTTATTGGATCATCAACCCTTTCCTTAGTCAAAGCCTTTTAAAGAAAGAATGCTTTTAATCCACTTTTTTGAAAAACTCTAGTCTAACTAGTCTAGGATGTGGCGAGGTAGCTTCAGCTAGTTCCACTTAGCTAGGCCAAGCTTCCCTAACGTACTATCATCTCGCCCCACCCTGGTACTAGATTAGGCAAGTATCAACCAACCTTTTTCATATCTAACCGTTCTAAGTAATGCAGAAAAATAAACATGGATGACATGACAGATATTTAAGAAAAAATAAGTGAATGCATAATCATGGCATTTATGCATGATTCAATCAAGTCAAGTAATTTTATTAGGTTTCTAATGATGTATCAAATTCTCGATTTGACACATACCGTGTGAACCCGTGAATATGTCAACCCACTTTGACATATTTGTTGTTATTTAGTTGGAGGTTTCAATTGAGTAGAATTTTATTTAGTTTCATAGTTGAAGGTAATTAATTGAATTTTAGTTCGTGAATTTTGTTGAATTAAGGAATGAATTGTTAATTAAGATTTAATTATGATTTTAAGTTGTTAAGTATTAATTGGTTAAGAATTAATTAAAGTTCAGTTATTAAAAATTATTTAAGGTTTAAATCAGTTTAAGAATTAATTAAGGTTAAATCATTAAAAAAAATTAATTAAGGTTTAATTATTTAAGAATTAATTAAGGTTTAATTATTTAAGATTTAATCATTTAAGAATTAACTAAGATTAAAATTATTAAGAAGAATTAATTAGGATTAAAATTATTAAAAATTAATTAGAGTTAAAATTATTAAGAAGAATTAATTAAAGTTAAAATTATTTAAGAATTAATTAATGTTAAAATTGTTACAAATTAACTTATTAAAGTTGTTAAGAATTTTGTGTCTAGTTGCATCATTTCCATTAATTCAACAATTTCTGATTCATCTAGTATTTCTTTTGAATTTAAATTTTCAATTTTGTTTAATACTTCTATTTTATTTGATTTCTTGTAAGCCCTATTAAACATAGCTTTAATTCTACTAAATTCATTTTCATCTTTATCTTCATTTTCAGAGCTATATTCAGAATTTAAAATTGTATTATTAACTTCATAATAGGTAGAATAATTTTCACAACTATTAATTAAAGTTATAGTATTATATTCAGAAATGTAGTGAGTATTATTTTCAACATTATCTAGAGTATTACCTTCAATATTATCTAGGGGATTATGTTCAGAATTATAAACAATATTATTATTATCCTTAGAATTATCATAATTATCAGAAGAATTACTAATTAAGGCATTATTATCATCCTTAACATTATTAGTATTATCAGATATTAAACTATTATTATAATCCTTGACTTTATCAGTATTATTATTAATTTCGAATATTTAACAATAATATTAAATATTAAAGAATTAATGTTCGATATGTTAACATTTTCTATGTTTGATAATTTGTCATGCAATACATTGAGTTGGTTATGCAAAAAAATCTAATTTATCAGAAAAATTATCTAAATTACCAGAATGATATAACTGTGAAGGAAATTGAAATTTATTGTCAAAATTAATTTTTTGTACCTTGGACGGGCACTGGTTCTTGTAGTGTCCATGCTTTTGACATTTGAAGCACTGGATATGGCTCTTGTCCCTCCGGACTCCTAGCGTTGGTACCTCCTTTGCCGCCGGTGGTGATGATCGAATCTTATGAGTAAAACACTGGTTTTTATAGTGTCCTCTCTCCCTGCACTTAAAACATATAACATAAATTTAAAATTTGACATAATTTAAAAAATACCTGATTCACCCTTGCTCCCCCTCAATTCCTAGCGTCATTGCTCCTTCGGCTATTAGTCCGGTGAAGAGCTTCCAGGCTCTGATACCACTTGTAGGATCGATGTCGGTCGATAGAGGGGTCGAACCCCTTTATATAGTCTTCTAGGGCGCCTGTGATGCCTGGGGCCCTGCCACGTGTTGGTCAAAGCCTATCCATTGCACCGAACTCGCAGTGTGGATAACCCAGCCTTCCCAGGTGCCTGGGACCTTCCCAGGCGCCTGGGATGGGGCTGCCCAAAACTGGGGCGCCCAGCCATCTTGGGCGCCTGATTCAAGTCAGGCGCCCAGGAGCTACTTCCCAGGTGTGTTTTCTCCTGCATTTGCTTTCCTATCTTGCCTCCAACTCTAGGTACCTGCAAGACAACAAACACAAGACAAATATATATATAATCTTAGCATTAGCTTAGTGGTTTTGACTTTGGATTTCACCCAAAATCCTAGGTCGAACCGACGCCTAATCTTCCCTTTCCCGGGGAACGTGTCCTCACCTACTCCACACTGGAGAAATTGTGTTTGCCAATCGGAACCTCCGATTGGACTTTCCCTCAGCCTCTGAGAACCCAAATCTTGAGACATTCGATATCGACCCGTCTCTACTTCTGTTCGCGATCCCCGCTTGACTAAAGCTTTTGCCAACCGGGACCTCCGGCTGGACTTTTGCTCAGCCTCCGAGAACTCGGATCTCAAGACGTCCGACCTCGACCCGCCTCTACTTCTGTCCGCCATCCTCGCTCGGCAAAGACTTCGTCTCTACTTTTGATCATGTGATTCTTATTCCAAAACATAGATGCTCATACAAAAGCTAGGCTTTTAGTATACATCCTAACAATCTCCCACTTATACTAAAAGACTATGCTGCCATCAAAATGTCATACATCTGACTCCCATACTCTCCACATGTCTATCACAAGCTCTCGCTGGAAGGGCCTTAGTGAAAGAATCTGCTAGGTTATCCTCTGATGCAATCTTGGCGACAACAACTTCTCCATGCTTTACGATCTCTTGTATCAGGTGGTACTTGTGCTCTATGTGTTTACTTGCCTTATGGGCTCGTGGTTCCTTCGAGTTTGCAACTGCACCACTGTTATCACAATAAATTGTGATAACTCTGGGCAAACCAGGAATCACATCCAAGTCTATCAAGAAGTTCCTGAGCCATACAGCTTCTTTGGCCGCCTTAGAGACTGCCACATACTCAGCTTCCATGGTGGAGTCTGCCACACATTTCTACTTGACACTCCTTCATACTATGGCTCCACCTCCTAAAGTAAACACATATCCCGAGGTAGACTTGCTTTTATCTCTATCTGATTGGAAGTCAGAATCCGTGTAACCCACACGGAGCAATTGATCTGCCTGGTAAACTAGCATATGATCCCTAGTCCTTCTCAGGTACTTCAATATATGCTTTATCGCAGTCCAATGTCTGTGACCTGGATTACTCTAATATCTACTAACCATGCCCACGGCAAAGCAGATATCCGGTCTCGTACATAACATAGCATTCATGAGGCTTCCCACAACCGAAGCATAAGGAACCGCCTTCATCTCCTCTATCTCCTTTGATGTTTTAGGACACATCTCCTTAGATAGAGGTACTCCATGCCTAAAAGGTAGAAAACCTTTCTTGGAGTTTTGCATGCTAAAACGAGCTAGGATAGTGTCAATGTATGAAGCTTGAGATAAGCATAACATCTTTTTCTTGCGATCCCTTATAACCTTGATCCCAAGGATGTGTCCAGCTTCTCCCAAGTCCTTCATATCAAACTGTTTGGGCAACCATACCCTTACGTCTGATAATACTTTGACATTGTTGCCAATGAGCAAAATTTCATCTACGTATAGTACAAGAAATACCACTACGTTTCCATCACGTCTCTTGTATACACAAGACTCATACGGACTTTGAATAAATCCATATGACTGGATTACCTCATCAAAGTGGATGTTCCAAGATCTTGAAGCTTGCTTCAACCCATAAATGGACCAATTAAGCTTACACACAACATGCTCTTTGCCCTTTGCAATGAATCCCTCTGGTTGTTTCATATAGATGTTTTTCTCAAGACTTCTGTTGAGGAAAGCTATCTTGACATCCATCTGTCAAACCTCATAATTCATATGAGCAGCAATAGATAAGAGAATCTGGATAAACTTAAGTATGACTACTGGCGAAAAGGTCTCCTCATAATCGATACCCTCTTTCTGAGTATACCCTTTCGCAACAAGCCTTACTTTGAAGGTCTCTACCTTCCCGTCTGTTCCTCTCTTTATCTTGTAGATCCACTTGCATCCAATGGCTTTTATACCATTGGGTGGTTCTACTAGCTCCCAGAACTGATTAGAATCCATAGATTCTATCTCAGAATTCAGCGACTTTGGCCAAGATACCGCATCTCTATCTTGGAGTGCCTCGTCATATGTCCAGGGATAAGGATCATGTTCGCCAGGGACAAGTCCGAAGACTCTCCCAAGAACATGAATCTATTGGGTTGTCTAACATCGATGAGATACTACTTGTGTATCCTCTGTGACACGCGGTGCAGTCACTTGTGGTATGCCCTCATGTACTGTTGGTACTGAAGTTGGAACTTCCCCTCTCATTTCCTCAAGAACAATCTTACTCATGGGCTTGTGGTTCATCACTTAGTCTTTCTCTAAAAATCGAGCATTCGTGCTAACGATCACCCTCTGATCTTTAGGACTATAAAATATACCACCTTTCGTTCCTCTAGGATAGCTTACAAACAAGTGTACTTCTGTACGAGATTCAAACTTATCAGCATCTCCCTTCAGCACATGTGCTGGACTACGCCAAATTCGAATATGTATCATACTAGGCTTACGCCCATTCCATAATTCTGTGGGAGTAGAGGGTACTGATTTAGATGGTACCAAGTTCAGAATGTACACTGTCGTTTCCAGAGCATACCCCCAGAATAATTCATCATTGATCTAACCATCTCCATAAGAGTCATATTCCTTCGCTCTGCCACACCATTCTATTGGGGTGTACCAGGTGCAGACAATTGGGATTGAATCTCAACCTCTGATAAGTAACTCCTAAACTCTCCCAAGAGGTACTCACCACCACGATCAGATCGTAGTGTCTAGATACTTTTACCTTGGCGTTTCTCCACATCAGCCTTGAATTCTTTGAACCTGTCAAAGCATTCAAACTTGCGCCGCATCAAGTAAATATATCCCTACCTTGAATAATCGTATATAAAATAGATAAAATATTCAAAGTCACCTCTAGCTTGGATCGACATAGGACCACACAAATCAGAATGAACCAACTCTAACACATCTTTGGCTCTACACCCCTTGGCCATAAAAGGCCTCTTGGTCATTTTACCTTCCAAGCAAGATTCATAGGTTGGGAAGTCCTCCACCACCAATGAACCCAAAGGTCCATCAACTATCAACCTTTGAATTCTACTCAGGTTAATATGACCTAACCTTAGATGTCAAAGATACGTTTGGTTCATTTTCGAAGGCTCTTTTCTCTTATTATGATTAGACGATGAGTTATTGATTTCTATTTGCATCGTAAGAGTTTTTGGTTCGAGTGTGTACAAATTGCCAACCAACGCACCAAAACAGATAATCTCTCTATTCCCTTTTTATAACAACTCTGTCATTAAATGAAATAAAATACCCATCCATAAATAATTTAGAAACTGAAACAAGATTCTTTCTAAATGAAGGTACAAAAAGGTAATTTCTTAAAACCAAAGTTTTATTTCAATCAAATGATAAATAAACGTCTCCCACTGCAATAGTCGTCACCTCTGTAGCATTGCCCATGTAGACGGTAATCTCTCTCAGTTAGTCGTCTGGTTTCCTGGAACCCCTACAATGAATTGCAGACATGATCAGTGGCTTTCGTATCTACCCACCAGGTACCGGTAGATAACACCGCTAAACATGTTTCAACAACTAAGGCATAAGATTGCCTAGTAGCCCGATTCTGGTGTCCGAAGAGTTCCCTGAGATTGAGCAACATGTCATAGGCAGTAGTGAAAGTCTGATGCTGATGTTGCAATACATTTTGACATGGAAGTCAAAATGTAACACCACGTCATTTCATCTGCCTTTATCTACTTCCTATAACTCTCTTTCTCCTCTTCACTAGAATCATCTCTAGGCTTAGGGTAATAGACCTCAAAGAGTACAAATTTGTACTCCTCAGCAGTCATGACAATATCCAAGTTCCTTTTCTAATATATGTAATTGGGACCAGTAAGTTTGTTTTCTTTTAGAATCATAGCAAGTGGGTTGAAAGCCATTTTGAAAAAAACTTGAGAATCACAATGATCAAAACTTTAGATTTTAAAATAATATTGATTCCTCAAACAATATAATTTTAAAATCAACCAACACCTCAAAATATCAAGAAAATCGTATGTCACGATAGTGTGGACGTATATGAATTCTACATTTGTAAGAGGAGGTTTTACCCATTAATTTTATTATCTTGTCAACCTTACTTTTTGACAAATAAAATTAATAGTTGGTTCCTCTTTGGCCCTACAAATAATAGCAGTGACTCCGATGGAGAGAATTCTTTTATTTGCATCTAAGTGTTCACCATTACACAATACTAAGGTAATTTTCTAGGATTATGTCCCTTCCGATGGGGAAAATCACACACTCCTAAATAATTTCGTATAGCCATATTTGATCTAGTGATCCGCTAAACAAGCTCATCCGATATGGAGGAAGACACTCAAATTTGTAATGGAGGCCACGGGACTCAAAGAATCCCTCTCCCACTTAGTAATTTAAATTTAAGGAATTATCAAGCACACACAACATGAATATCCAACAATAAGTAATAAACATGAAAATAAATTCCAACTATTATGACCTTTTGTTCTTGAATATGTCTCCCGTCGTGTCGCCACCTCGTCTCCACCTCCACCATCATGCGCAAGCTCCCATGAAGAGGATCTCCGAGCCGAGATAAAAAATTATTTTAATTTACATCCTTCGATCCTATACTCCACGAAGGAGTGTACAACAAATCTAGATCGAAATAAATTAAAATGAGAGGCTAAACAATGTCGTATTTAATTACAAAAATTAAATACTAATTAGCCTCATCAACCCCGAGAATTCAAATAAAAATATTCCAATCATGCACACACATCATACAAAACCACATAAGCCATAATAGTTGGATCTTATGCCTACAACCAAAGAGTTAGCCTACGCACATCCTACTATTATCCGGCATAAAATAATATATGATAAATGCATGAAAGTAACCGAATCCAAAACATACAAAATTGGAAACCAATGGCTCTGATACCAATTGTTGGTTTCGGTTATGCATGTGAATCCTTTCCATGTCCCCGGATTAAAATTTTTTTAATGAAAACAAATCCGGATGGAGATGAATTACCCAAGCAACCGTTTCATCATCGTACTAATCAACTTGATTGAATGCTTCAACAAACTTGTTGTTCAAGCAATTTAACTCATCTAGTTGATTAGCCGCGGAATAGACGATGAATAGATCGCCGGTTTTTGTGTTTATCTTCGGGGTCCATGACAAATATGAACATACAATAATGAACAAGAAGTAAAAGGAACCAAACAAGAAATTATACCTCTTGTTTACCTCGCGATCTTCTATCGTATGTCCTACCCTCTTCTTGGACGTCGTGTGAACGATAATCTACCAAGAAACAAAGTCACCAAGGCACCTTCTTCCTTCTCCCACTTGTGTCGAGACCCTAGCCTTTCACTTTGATGTCGCCGGCCAAAAAGGAAGTAGTGCATCCTTTTCTTGTGATCGCCGGCCACCAAGGGTTCCTCCTCTTGTCACCACCGGCCAGAGGAAGTGCTTCCTTCCTCCTAGCTTGCTCCGACCACCAAGAAGAAAAGAGAGGATGAAGAGGAAGTAGAAGAAGAAGAGAAAGGTTCTCTTCTTCACCAAAACACAACCACAACAATTCCTCCTTCTCTTTCAATGTCGTTGACCACCTCCAAGGCCATGGATGGCACCGCCGACCACCTCTTCTCATTGCTGCCAGCTTGCACATGCCAAGGAGGAAGAAGTGAAGAAGAAGGAAGGAGAAATAGAGAAGAAGAAGAAGAAGAAGAGATAGTCTCTTCTCTCCTTCATAACCGGCGCTACAAACCACCAAGTGGTTGTCGCCGACAGCTCTTCCTTTCTCTCTTCTACTCTTCGCTGAACACCATGGTGTTCCTCCTAGACCTGTTGAAGCCTCACGCCAAAGAAGAGGAAGTGAAGAAGATGAGAAGGGAAGAAAACAACTTCTCTTCTCCTTCCTTTCTGTAACGACCCGCCTTCTGGTACTAAGCTTTAAGGCGGATCGCTACTAACTACTAACTGGCTAGCTGACTAATTAATGATTTCTAAAAATGCTAAACCAACTTTTAAATTAGCTGGGAGAATTTTAAAAATTCTTATTTTACTATTTACTGAACTAACAATTCATAAACATGCTAAAAGTACTAATTTGCCCAAAATAAAGCAAAACTTTTATTTTATTATCTTGGCAGGATTCGATACCCCAACCTCTACGTTGCATGGCTAAAGCACTAACCAACTGCTCTACACCACCTTTGTTACACAGTACCAGTCGACTGCTTATATGCCAGTCGACTGGTCGGGCCACAGAATGTTTTTGTGCCCGATACCAATCGACTGGTATTTTCCCAGTTGACTGGTAATTCTGAAATCCCAATTTTCAGATTTGCTAGAATTTACCAAACTTGAGCCACGATGTACCAAAATCATTTCTAACAAACATAATGGCATAAATAATGTTCCACGACTATTCTAAGGCATTTATTACATGTTTTTGGAGGATTTCTAGCATGTATAGCAACTTAGAAATCATAAAACGACATGAAGAAGCATAAACATGAATGTGCCAAGTTCGTATCAACTTCTTATTGAAACTATTCATTTCTCATATCTAAAAGCATCCTTAGCTACTACATGTCATTCTAAATGGTACATTAATCTTAGAACAAGCATATCTCAAGTATTTAGCATATAAATCAAAAGTATCAAGTTCTTATCTCTAAAGCTTAAGCATGGATCTAAATTACCATATTGCAAGTAGTAACTCATATCATTCAACATTCGCTAAGCAAGTATTAACACAGGTAAATGAACTACTTTAATATACTAGGCACCACAAATAACGAGTCTAATTAAGTTCATACATGGTTCACATAACCTATTGCGGAAAAACTAAAAGAAACATAATAAAGATTATTTCTATGCTTTGCAAGTTCCGAAGACTTTTATTCCAACTCCACCATCACACACACTTTGCATCAAGCCCGCCGCCTCTGCTACTAGTGCTTTCCGTTACCTGTATCTGCAGTATAAGGAAATGCAAACTAATAAGCATAAAGCTTAGTAAGTATCATCTAGCCTCACAAAACTATGAAAACTCGAATTATGCTTTTGTAAAACATGCTATGCACATACATGCTCATATCCATAAGAAATCATGCTAGGCTCATGCTAAAATACATATCATAGAATGTCATGGCATATAACTGAGCTAAAACTGAAAAGTAAGCTGTAGCATGACATACATATCTGAGCTGAAACTGAAACTAACTAACATAAAACTAATTATTAAATTCACCACATGCTAATATGAATTTCTGAAAACTAAATACATATAGTAGGTGAAAGTAATAATCAACTACTGTGGGCCCAGCAATGTACCAACTGTGCGCGCATCCCTAATAAACCCGAGGTAGCAAATCCCGAATCCATTAGGGTTCTACTAGGTTATCTAAACCTAGGGGCAACTAGGAGCCCATCCCATACTAGGTTATCTAAACCTAGAGGCAGCTTGGAGCCTATCCCTGGACCGAAGTCCGGTACAATGCCAACTGAAAATAAAATAGTTCTTTTATACTTTTCTTTTTCTCTTCTGATTCTTGCTTTTACTAGGTTATCTAAACCTAGGGGCAACTAGGATCCCATCCCACTGGACCTTGGTCCCAATCATAACTGAAGCAAGAATTTCTATTCTTTAATGCTTTCTATAGCATTAACTGACTAACAATTTAACAAACACCTTGCGACTTAACCCTTTCTTTTCTTTTAAAGTCGTTCCCTGGGCACTCGAACGTGCTCCTTAACCCGAAACTGAAGGGTAAGTGCACTCAAGCCCATCCAGGGATACCTTCAGACTCTAACACTAATTCGAAGGGTTACTACAACGTGCTTGTTCATAATCCACGATTTCTAACCGTAGGACATACATATAAGGAAATAAAACATACGAAACGTCAATCGAAACTACTTATACTGCAGGTGAGGGATTTACATCCTACGCTAGGTTTTCCTTACGAATAAAATCTGAAATTCTTGAGGGAACGTCGAACTACAACGTTCTTCTTGCTTCTTGGCGTTCTCCTCGCGTCTACGAGGGTCCCCGTAGAGAATAGGGCCTCTTGAGACCTTCCCTTGGCTTCCCCTTTGTCTTGGGTGGCAAAAGAAGAGGAGAAGATAAAGAAAATGCAAGAGAGGAAGAGGAGAGGTCGCGTGCGTAAGGGAGGGCGTCGGCGTCGCTAGGTTGGGAGAAAATTAACCTAAAACTCGTAACTCCCTCTTTTATACTTATAGGGGCGAATTTACCTAATTATACCTTATCTATTGTTTCCCTTAATCTATTTCAACAAAAGCAAACCAACCCAGCTGGTCCGCCCATTCTTATCTTCGCGAAAGGTTTAGGGTTCAAACCTCCTCTTATTTCTTTTTACTGCATATTTTATATTTATTCCTTTTTGCCTTATTTGTCCATGGAAAAATTCTATAAAAATATCCATAAATTCGGAATAAATTCTAGGATATTTTTAAAATTAGTTTCGAGAATTTTCGGGCGTTACAATCCCCCATACCTTATAAAAAGTTCATCCTCGAACTTAAAACAACTCTGGGTATTTCTGCCTCATGCTGTCCTCTGGTTCTCATGTTGTCTCTTCTACTCTGTGATTTTGCCATATGACTTTCACTAATGGTACCTCCTTGTTTCACAATTTCTTAACTGCTCGGTCTATTATCTGAATAGGCCGACTATCATAACTGAGATCTTCGCGAACTTGTACCGTCTGTGGCTCTATCACCTGGGTGGCATCTGGGATATGCTTCTTCAGCATGGAAACCTGAAATACATTGTGGATAGCTGACATCTCCTGAGGTAGCTCCAACTCATAAGCTACTTTGCCAACTCTTCTAGTGATGGGGTATGGTCCTACATATCTGGGACTTAGCTTGCCCTTCTTCCCAAAACGCATTACTCCCTTCATGGGAGCCACTCTGAGGAACACTGAATCCCCAACTTCAAACTCTAATGATCTGCGCCGTGTATCAGCATAGCTCTTCTGGCGGCTTTGAGCTGTTTCTATTCTCTGGCGGATCTGCTGTATGGCTACGGTGGTATCATCTATAAGATCTGTCTGTAGGCCTAACTCTTGCCTCTCACCACCCTCGTACCAGCAGATAGGAGATCTACACCTCCGCCCATATAAAGCCTCATAGGGTGCCATGCCGATAGTGGTCTGATAACTATTGTTGTAAGCGAATTCCGCTAAGCACAAGTATCTGCACCAACTGCCCTTGAAATCTAAAGCATAAGCTCTGAGCATATCTTCTAGTACTTGATTAACTCTCTCTGTCTGACCATCTGTCTGAGGATGGAAAGCTGTGCTAAACTTCAGTTTGGTGCCTAGTGCTGTCTGTACGCACTCCCAGAAGTGCGAAGTGAACCTACTGCCCTATCCGAAATGATAGTCCTAGGGACTCCATGTAGTCTGACGATCTCCTTGAGGTATAACTGAGCTAGCTGTTCCATGGAATAGGAGATCCTGATAGCTAGGAAGTGGGCAGACTTAGTCAACCTGTCTACTATTACCCAGATTGCATCATACCCATTCGTTGTTCTGGGTAGTCCCACTATAAAATCCATGGAAATATCTTCCCATTTCCATTCTGGAATCTGAATAGGCTGCAGAACTCCACCTGGTCTCTGATGTTCTGCCTTGACTCTTTGGCATGTCAGGCAGGTACTGACATATCTGGCGATGTCTCTCTTCATCCCAGGCCACCAAAAACGTCCCCTGAGGTCTTGGTACATTTTGGTGGAACCAGGATGCATTGCATAAGGAGATCTATGTGCGTCCTCTAGGATCTTCCTTCGGAGCTCTTCTTGTTCGGAACACATAAGCGGTCACCGTAGTATAGTACCCCATTACCTGCTAGGTGAAATTCTCCATTTTCGACTTCTGCTATCCCCTGCTTGATTTTCTGAAGGTCAGGATCTTGATCCTGTGCTGTCTGGATGTCTTCAATCAGGGTTGACACTAATGTCAAAGTGGAGAGCTGCCCAACTAAAATTTCCAGTCCGAACTCTGATAACTCTTTCCGAAGGGGCTGTGACATCGTGGACAAAGCTAGTAGGGTGGCACTAGATTTTCTGCTAAGTGCATCTGCCACCTTATTAGCTTTACTTGGATGGTAGAGGATGTCGATGTCATAATCCTTGACTAGCTCAAGCCACCTGCGTTGTCTCATGTTCAGATCCTTCTGAGTGAAGAAATACTTTAGACTCTGATGATCTGTGAAAATCCTACACTGAGCTCCGTATAAGTAATGCCTCCAAATCTTGAGAGCGAACACTACTGCAGCAAGCTCAAGGTCATGGGTAGGGTAATTCTTCTCATAATCCTTGAGTTGTCTAGAGGCATAGGCAATAACCTTGCCATTCTGCATCAGCACTGCTCCAAGTCCTAATTTAGAAGCATCACTATATATGTCAAAGCTGTCAGTGGTCTCTGGATGAGTCAAGATGGGAGCACTAGTCAATCTTCTCTTTAATTCTATAAAACTATTCTCGCAGTCCTCTGTCCACTGAAACTTTCTGTTCTTTCTGGTAAGAGATGTCAATGGGGAGGCTATTCTGGAGAAATTCTCTACGAATTTCCTGTAGTAACCGGCTAGACCCAGAAAACTTCTGATCTCACTGGCATTCTTCGGTCTGATCCAGTTACTTACTGCTTCTATTTTGCTGGGGTCTACCATCACGCCATCCTTGGAGATGATGTGGCCCAGAAAAGACACCTGATCGAGCCAAAACTCGCACTTGGAGAATTTCGCATAGAGTTGGCCCCGCTGAAGAATCTCTAATACTGTTTTCAGGTGTTCTGCGTGTTCCTTCTGAGTCCTGGAATATATCAGAATGTCATTGATGAAGACGATAACAAACTTATCTAAATATTCTCGGAACACTCTATTCATGAGGTCCATAAAAGTTGCTGGAGCGTTCGTTACGCCAAAAGGCATAACTACAAACTCATAGTGTCCGTATCTTGTTCTGAAAGCTGTCTTGGGGATGTCGCCTTCTTTAACTTTCACCTGGTGATAACCCGATCTCAAGTCTATTTTTGAGAACACTGCTGCTCCCTTTAGCTGATCGAAGAAGTCATCAATTCTTAGCAAGGGATACTTGTTCTTGATGGTGACTTGATTCAACGCCCGGTAATCTATACACAAGCGCATGGACCCGTCTTTCTTCTTCACGAACAATACGGGAGCTCCCCAAGGTGAATGACTAGGGCGTATGAAGCCCTCGTCGAGCAGCTCCTATAGTTGCTCCTGAAGTTCTCTTAATTCTGCTAGAGTCATACGGTATGATGCTTTCGAAATGGGATTGGTACCCAGAATGAGATCTATTTCAAACTCTACCTCCCTGTCTAGCGCTAAGCCTGGTAACTCGTTAGGGAAGACTGTTGGGTAGTCACATACCACTGGGACCTCTTCTAGCTTTTGGCTCTTCTCTTGTTCGGTATTGACTACATGTGCTAGAAATCCGGTACATCCTGAATCCAGCAGTTTCTATGCTTTTAAAGCTGAGAGAAATTTCTTGGCTTTTCTTCTTCGTTTCTCCGATGTATTCAAACTGCTCTCCTGCCTCTGGTTGGAATACGACTTTCCTTTTTCGGCACTCTATGGAAGCGCCGTATTTGCTCAGGAAGTCCATCCCAAAAATGACATCATAGTCGGGCATGTTCAGTATTACCAAATCACAGTAAAGCTCTCTGTCTGAAATGCTGACTGGTATGGCACGGAGCCAGTGCGTAGATTCCATGATGTCTCCAGAGGGCAGAGTAGTCAGGAACTGACCACTAAGTACATCTGGGGGTACTGCTAGTTTTCCGGTGAATGTCCTGGATACATATGAATGGGTTGCCCCAGTATCGAAAAGTACAGATGCATGCAGGTTTAAAATACTAATCTGACCTGTAACAACTGTAGAGGTGGTGGCTACATCCTCTCTGGTCAGTGAGAAAACCCGTGCATTGGTGGTAGCTGGTGGAGCTTCTAATCTGCCTTGACTGATCTGAGGACCCTCTAGTGCAGTCTGCATCAGGTGAAGCTGGGTCGGCTTACCTCCATACTGAATAGGCTGTGGGGGAGGTAAGTTGGCCTTGTTAGGGCATTGCTTGGTCATATGCCCTTCCTGACCACAGGTGTAGCACCCTCGTGTGCCCAGGCGGTGTTGGGACCGGGTGCATGTCGACAAGGATACGAGTTCGTAAAATTTTAAATTTTTACGTGCAGCGGAAGAATTTGCATAAAATAATTTCCTAAATTATTTTAACTTCGTATCTAGCATGCAACCTTATGGTGTGTTGACATAATCATAAAATAAAACTTTGCGGAAAAGTAAACTAATTTACTTTATACCTTTCGTAACTCGAAGAAAGGGACGAGATCCAACCGTAGCGTCACTTGGAAGCTCCGCCTCTATTCGCGTCCACGCCGAGTTCTCTTCGGGATGACTTCGCAAAGTCATGAGTTTTGTGCCGACGAGAACTACTAGATCCTCGGAAGGCACAACTAGAAGCACAAGAGAAAAGATAGGAAAGAATGGAAACTAACCAACAAAGAAACGGAATCGAATTCCGAGAAGAGAGGAGTCGCTATCCGCTTCTTCTTCTTCTTGTTTCGTTTCTCCTTCTTCTTGAAGCTCACGGCAACCCACTTGTGAGAGGGAGGCGCCGGCCCTAGGTTGGTGTGCGCCGGCCCTAGGGATGGTGAAGAGGGCGCCGGCCCTAATGGGGAAGAGAGAAAATTAATCCTCCAATAGGAGAATTTTTCTCACAAGCATGAGCAATTCTCCACCGAGGCAAGACCTTTCTCCACTCAAAATTCTCCACCGACGTTCATGCACAATCGTCCATGCATGGAGAAGAGACTCCACCGACGTTCATGCATGGGTGGAGAGGAAGCCACCGCTCTTCATCTGTTGGTTGAGAGTAAGATACCGCTGTTCGTGCATGAGTGCAGAGGAGGCCAGCACATCTGCTATTCGGCGCCGCTGAGCCGAGAGGGAGAGAGGGAGAGAGAGAGGAGAGAATAGGAGAGAGAGAGGGAGAGAATTAATCTCTTGATAGCTCTATCGATTGGAATTAAGGGCTTGCCTTTGGTTCCTTTATATAGTATCATCTCCCTTGCCAAGTCTCCCTCTTAACGGAATTAACGGAATTAGTTATCATAAGAAATTTATCTTATAAAGTTTCTTATGACTTATTCCGTTTATTCTTTGTTTTATTATAACTAACTTTATAATAAAACATATTCTCTTTCCTTTTTAATCATGGAATAAATTTGTATAAAATTTTCTTGTCATGGATAAATCAATTCATAATTGATTTCATAAATTAAAATTAAACCAATTCATGGTTCATTTTAATTTCCATAAAAAGAATAATTTTACTATAAATTTCTTTATAAATCTCTTTATATAAATTTCTTTATATATCAATTTATTTATCCATAATTTATAAAACAAATCGCGCTAGATTTATTTTATTAATTAAACCAAAATTAATTGGTTTTCTCCCTTTAGGTGGTCGGCCAACCAAGGAGGGTTGGCACCCTCTTTGGCCGGCCCAAGCCGAGCCGAGCCAACGCGAATTAAACTCATTTAATTCGCCCAAAAAGCCTTCAAAAGACTTAGCCATTTTTACCTTCCATTTTTACATGCCATTGCTTATTTCTACCTGGTTATCTTGTATACAATTACTAAAGTTAATAAAGATAGAAACGATTAAATAGAATAAAGATAATAATTGTACGTGTATCACCTGTGATCGAGAATCAACAAATGTCCCATCCTTCTTCTTATGGGTCTTCAGAAAGATCTCTATACAAGTGGGTTGGCGGGCTAGATCTCGTTCTTGTATACACAAATTTATTAGGCCTAAATTATATGAGTTTAGTAATTAATAAATACAAAATTTACTTGCATAACCTTGAATTAAACTCACCAATTTTATGATCAACAATAGATTTAGATCCAGATGAATGTCGGGTTGTTCCCGTGCTCGGGCCACCTGGCTCTGTATTTCAATTGGCTCGAGCCTTTTTAGCATTTTTCTTCCATCTATGTTCAGCCTAGGTGGTCGTTCATACACCCCAGGTCCTAGGATCAACGTATGGTGGTCGTATCGCCTTCTTTCTTAAATAATAGATGTGGTCTCGGTAAACTTGGCACAATAAATATTCTAAGTATTTTTAAATTATGCCTCGTGTCTGTCCTCCCATGTATATTTTTTCTGCAATGCAAATTATTAAAATTAGTTTACTAAAATTTAGAATAGTAAATATATTAAATATACTTACGACAAATTTATTATAGTTAAATACCTTCGTCTCCTCATCTACATGTCTCCATGTAAGACCAGCAGCGCATACTCTTTCTTTAAATTTTTTGATAATATAAGAGGACACTCGGAGTAAATTTGCATAAAAATTATAAAAATATAAATAATATATTATAACTAAAGTCAGATATGAACATGAATTACTAATAATAAAAAATATTTACGATTCTCTAATAATTTTGAGAACCTTGTAGCCACGGAGTGCTACTGGCTGCTGATCTGGCTGCTGCTCTTGCTGCTGCTCTAACATAATAGTATCTAAAAAAAATTACAACACATCATAATAAAGTTTAGAGACATGATCATATAAATAAGAAAAAAATGAAAGCATAACTTGCATGATAAACAAAAAAGATGATATCCTATCATCATCAAGATCACATTAATCAATAGTAGCAATTTCTAAATCCTCATCGCTAGACTCTGTTAGTTTAACAAGTTCATCACTGCTGGACATATCTCTATCATCTATATCCTCATAAGTGACATTAATATCTACAAGTAATTGAGATACAAATTGGAGTTGTGAATCAACTGAATATCTCTCCACTTAATCATTCTGAAATGCATCATGGTTTTGAGCAGTGAGGGTGTTCAACATTTCTATAGTTGAGCGAGCCTTCATTCGATAAACAGACTGTTGGTGCAAGTTGCATCAATGATGTTATCCTTTATGTGTTTTAATGTTTGACAATGTACTTAAGTCAGTAATATGTTGAACAGACAAAGGGGAGCGAAGGAGAAGTAACCTAAGCCTGAGAAAAGTCCTAGTTAAGCTAGGCATGGAAACCCTAAGACCTAGCGAAGGGCTCCTAGGCTCTGGCGAAGGGCTGCCAGAACGAAAAAGACCTAGCGAAGGGCTGCTAGGCTCTGGCGAAGGGTTGCCAGAAAGAAAAGACCTAGCGAAGGGCTGCTAGGCACCTGACGAAGGGTTGTCAGGAAAATAAGTCCTAGCGAAGGGCTGCTAGGCACCTGACGAAGGGTTGTCAGGGGAACAAGTCCTAGCGAAGGGCTGCTGGGCACCTGATGAAGGGCTGTCAGGGAAACAAGACCTAGCGAAGGGCTGCTAGGCACCAAGCGAAGGGATGCTTGGTATCCAAGACCTAGCGAAGGGCGGCCAGGCAAAAGTCCACCCGAAGGACCGGGCGGCAACCATCTCCTGAAATGAGTAGGTGAAAGGCGCTTTCTCGGGGGTAAGAGTTTGCGTCGGTTCGACCTAGGATTGCGTGCCAATCTGAAGTCCGAACCAAGTTCGTAAGATTAATATTTCATGTATACTTGCTTTGCATATATATATCTTGCAGGTACCAAGAGAAGAAGACAAAGCAAGCAAATGAAGAAGGCTGAAAACTGGCTACCAGGGGGCCCCCAGTGTTGGGGGCGCCCCCAGCAGCCAGGGCGCCCCCACAGGGGGGCGCCCCCATGCAGCCAGGGCGCCCCCAGGCAGTAGTAAAATGGCAGTTTTCGTGAAGCAGGGTGACAGGTGTCAACCGGGGCGCCCTGATTAGTAGCTGTTTTGCTGTTTCGAAGCCAGAACACAGGATAAGCCTCCACGGGGGCGCCCGGAGAATCCGGGGTGCCCTGGTCAACCATCTTATCACCAGCGACGAGGTAGGCGCAAGGATAAGAGTTGACCGAGTCTTCCGGGGCGCCCCCAGCGACCGGGGCGCCCCCAGGAGGCCTATATAAGGGGTCTCGACCCCTCAGCTTGAAACACACTTCCTAACTGCGATTCTATTCATTCCGACCTACGACAACGCGCTAAAGATGAGGCTTTGCGACCGGGAGGCTCCAGGAGGAAGTGTGCGGCACTTCGGAGGTCCAGATCGGCCGAGCTTCACATTTTTGCTTGGTTTGCAATTAATTACAGTATTTATTTTTCTTTATTATTGCTTGTAATATTGCACTGTAAGTCGGGTTTCTCCGCCTCCGAAAATTCCGGAAAGGAGACTATTAGTGGACTCAATGCCGAGTACATAGGCCTTGGACGTACTGACCCTGGGGGGTTGGGAACCAAGTAAATAAACCTGCCGTGTCCCCTGTTTTGCTTTCTTTTATTTTATTTTTATGCTTCCGCTGCACTAACGCTCTGAGTCCAGAAGTCTTACGAAATATTTACGAAAGTTTTCACGATCGATATTCACCCCCCCCCTTCTATCGACGGCACCGGTCCTACAATTGGTATCAGAGCCAAGTTGCTCTTCACCGGACTAACCGCCGACGGAGCAAAGACGCCAGGAGTTGAGGGGGAGCCCAGGGGTGAATCAGGTACAATTTTTTTTTAATGTCTAATTTTAAATTGCATATTATTTGTTTCACATGTAGGGAGAGAGGGCACTATAAAAATCAGTGCCCTACTCGTAAGACTCGGTCTACTCCACCGGCGGCGAAGGAGGTACCAGCGCCAGGAGTCCGGAAGAACAAGGAACATGTACAATGCTTCAAATGCGAGAAGTACGGACACTACAAAAACAAGTGTCCGGCGAAGGTACGGAAAATTTATGTTCCGAAATTTTTTCCTGCAATATTTTGTGATAAGTTAGTTAATTTCTCTGATAAATTAGAATTACTGCATAATAAAATTAGCCTCTTGCATGATAAGTTAGAAAATAAAGATACGACTAAAATATCAGAAATTAATTATTTAATTCAGAATATTAATTTAGAAATTAATAAAATTAATTCTGATAATTTAATCAATAGAATTAATTCTGATAATCTTTCTGATAAAATTAATTCTGAAAATTATTCTGAAAAGCTTAATTCTGATGAAATTAATTCTGATAATATTTCTAAAAATTGTAATTCAAATAAAATAAAACCTAACAATAATTCAGAATTCAAATTTGAAAACCTTAAGGATAATTCTGAGGATTAACATGATTTAATTGAAAATTATTCTGAGGATAAAAATGATTTCATTCTTGATAATAATTTAATTATAGATAATCCTGAAGACTACTATAAAACCTTAACTAGTGGCCCATTATACTCCACGTACTTTGAGGATGTTGATGAATCTAATTTTGAGGAGGAAATGGAATTTTCTAAGATTGGGGCCATAATTAATGAAAATTACAAAGGTTCAAATAAATTAAAATTAATAGAAAAATTCGGAAAGAAAGATAAAAATGAAGAAGAAATCTTTGAAATAATGAAAATGATGAATTTAAACCCACAACTGTTAATTAAATCTTAATTAATCAATTTAATTCAAGTAAATCTTAATTAATCAATTTAATTCAATTAAATCTCAATTAAATCAATTTATTTCAATTAAACTTCAATTAAATCAATTTAATTCAATTAAACTTCAATTTAATCAATTTAATTCAATTAAATCTTAATTAAATCAATTTAATTCAATTAAACTTAATTAATCAAATTAATTCAATTAAATCTTAATTAATCAAATTAATTCAATTAAATCTTAATTAATCAAATTAATTCAATTAAATCTTAATTAATCAATTTAATTCAATTAAACTTCAATTAAATCAATTTAATTCAATTAAACTTCAATTAAATTCAATTAATTCACCTTCATTCAAATTAATTCAATTAATTCACCTTAATTCAAATTAATTCTATTAATTCACCTTAATTCAAATTAATTCAATTAATTCGCCTTAATTCAAATTAATTCAATTAATTCACCTTAATTCAAATTAATTCAATTAATTCATCTTAATTCAAATTAATTCAATTAATTCGGCTTAATTCAAATTAATTCAATTAATTCACTTTAATTCAAATTAATTCAATTAAATTCACTTTAATTTAGTTAATTCAAATTAACTCAACTTTAATTCAATTAAATTCAAATTAACTCAATTTTAATTCAACTAAATACAATTAAAATCTTAAATCACTTAAACCTGAACCAAACTAAAACCTTACCCAAACCGCAACAATTAAATCAATAAAATCAAATATGTCAAAGTGGGTTGACATATTCACAGGTTCACACGATATGTATCAAATCGAGAATTTGATACATTTTTAGAAACAAAAATAAAATGCCTTGACTTGTTTGACTCATGCATAATCGTCATGCCATGCATTTGCTACTTTCTTTAAAATATATGACATGTCATTCATATTTAATTTTTATGCATAATTTAGAAAGGTCATAAGAAAAAGATAATTGAAATTTGGCAACATAGTATTGGGAGGAGGTGATATGATAGTACGTTGGGGAAACCAACTCTAATAAGATCAAGTCTACTTGGTCTCTTTAGACTGGTGAAACCAACCGAAGCTACCGATCCAAGACCCAAGCTAGTTAGACCAGAAAATGACCTAATTCAATTTGAAAATGAAATTTCATTAAAAGGCTTTGTCAAGGAAATGGTGGATGATCCCATAAGGCTACGGCCAAAGAAGGCCTAGTGCCTCGCCAAGACCTGGAAGCCAATTTCTGAAATTCAAATTCAAATTGTCTTTTGTCAAATTTGAATCTAACACAAATTTCAATTAAATCTTAGATTTAATAATTTATGGAAAATGATTCAAGCATCTCACAATACACCTATAAGGCAATCATGCTTGTTGTTTTGATATATCTAAAATGGGTGAGATGTTAAGGACTAATGAATTGAAAAATATTTTTCAAAATTGTTTTTCAAAATTGTTAGAATATTTTCCTAAAAATATATTTTTCAAAATAGAGCTTTAACATAATAATGTTTTTATGGAATTCATGCTTGTCTGATTGATTATATATATTACACATTTTTCAAAAAAGGTATATTGTTTTCAAAAATTGATTGACTCACGCAATTAGACACAAGCCTCTTAGGACAACACTAAAGTTCCTTAGGGCACTTAGATAGAGTCAAACGGCATTAATGCAGGGGGAGTGCTTTTCATATTTTTCAAACTACACTTTAAAAACATTACTATTATTTGAAAATATCTTTTCGAAAATCATGCTTTAATCGTTATCACTTGCGGCTTTTCGAAAAAGATTTTACCTATTGCAAAAATCAAATGTTTACCTATTCTTTTGATTCTGATAAACCCTAAAGACACAGAGGAAGGTCCACTTCATAATCTAAAAGGACTCCTAGGATGTGTCAGATTTAGGGGGAGTCTGAGTCAAATTTTTTCAAGTCTTAAACTATTTTTTTATTATTAGAAAATTCCTTTGATTTGAATCAAACCTTAAGACTCAAAGGAAGAGTACTTGTGGTCAACAAGCTTCCCAGGACTGAGTCAAGTTTAGGGGGAGGTCAAATTAAAAGAATTATTCAATTACATGCTTTTAAAATACTAAAAATCTATGTTTTTCAAAATACCACTTGTTAAAATTTGTGTGACTTATGAAATGATTTTGAAATAATAGTTACTTAGGTTGGAAAATTCCCAAGACACTTAGGAAATGTCCTTGTGGTCAACAAGGTTTCCTAGGATAGTGTCAGACTGGAAAATAGACCAAGTTAAGTAAAATATTAGATCTTCAAAATTCACACAGTTTTTCAGCACATACTTTGTGAAATATTATCATTTTTCTTAAAAATTTATAATAATATTTACTTGTTTGAAAACTTTCCAGGACACTTAGAAAATGCCCTTGTGGTCAACAAGGTTTCCTAGGATGGTGTCATACTGGAAAAGAAACTCAATCAAGTAAAATATTTTCAAAAAAAAGTACTTATGTCTTTCAAAACCAATATTCTTAATTTAAAAAAAAATATTTTCAAATGTATTGTTAAGTACTTAATTTCTCAAAAAATATACTTATATTTTTTCAAAAAGGGATTTAAATAATCTTTTAAAAGTACTTGCACTCCTTACAAATCATCTTTTCAAAGTACTTATATTTTAAAAACCTAGAGCATTTTTCAAATTTATGCAATTTTTTTAAAAACAAAATTGCACTAAGTATTTTCAAAACAAAAATTTAAAGTTTTTTGTTGATGCAAGTTTTTTTGATGCATGACAAAGGGGGAGAGAGTGCTTAAGTTATAATTTTTTTTCAGTTAGAAAATTTTTTACTCTCCCAAAACCTATACCTTTTAGTTTTTCTATCCCAAGGATAGTAATTTAGCCCCTTAAACCAATCTAACTTAAGTTATTGTCAAACATCAAAAAGGGGGAAATTGTTGGTGCAAGTTGCATCAATGATGTTCTCCTTTATGTGGTTTAATGTTTGACAATGTACTTAAGTCAGTAATATGTTGAACAGACAAAGGGGAGCGAAGGAGAAGTAACCTAAGCCTGAGAAAAGTCCTAGTTAAGCTAGGCATGGAAACCCTAAGACCTAGCGAAGGGCTGCTAGGCTCTGGCGAAGGGCTGCCAGAACGAAAAAGACCTAGCGAAGGGCTGCTAGGCTCTGGCGAAGGGTTGCCAGAAAGAAAAGACCTAGCGAAGGGCTGCTAGGCACCTGACGAAGGGTTGTCAGGAAAATAAGTCCTAGCGAAGGGCTGCTAGGCACCTGACGAAGGGTTGTCAGGGGAACAAGTCCTAGCGAAGGGCTGCTGGGCACCTGATGAAGGGCTGTCAGGGAAACAAGACCTAGCGAAGGGCTGCTAGGCACCAAGCGAAGGGATGCTTGGTATCCAAGACCTAGCGAAGGGCGGCCAGGCAAAAGTCCACCCGAAGGACCGGGCGGCAACCGTCTCCTGAAAGGAGTAGGTGAAAGGCGCTTTCTCGGGGGTAAGAGTTTGCGTCGGTTCGACCTAGGATTGCGTGCCAATCTGAAGTCCGAACCAAGTTCGTAAGATTAATATTTCATGTATACTTGCTTTGCATATATATATCTTGCAGGTACCAAGAGAAGAAGACAAAGCAAGCAAATGAAGAAGGCTGAAAACTGGCTACCAGGGGGCCCCCAGTGTTGGGGGCGCCCCCAGCAGCCAGGGCGCCCCCACAGGGGGGCGCCCCCATGCAGCCAGGGCGCCCCCAGGCAGTAGTAAAATGGCAGTTTTCGTGAAGCAGGGTGACAGGTGTCAACCGGGGCGCCCTGATTAGTAGCTGTTTTGCTGTTTCGAAGCCAGAACACAGGATAAGCCTCCACGGGGGCGCCCGGAGAATCCGGGGTGCCCTGGTCAACCATCTTATCACCAGTGACGAGGTAGGCGCAAGGATAAGAGTTGACCGAGTCTTCCGGGGCGCCCCCAGCGACCGGGGCGCCCCCAGGAGGCCTATATAAGGGGTCTCGACCCCTCAGCTTGAAACACACTTCCTAACTGCGATTCTATTCATTCCGACCTACGACAACGCGCTAAAGACGAGGCTCTGCGACCGGGAGGCTCCAGGAGGAAGTGCGCGGCACTTCGGAGGTCCAGATCGGCCAAGCTTCACATTTTTGCTTGGTTTGCAATTAATTACAGTATTTATTTTTCTTTATTATTGCTTGTAATATTGCACTGTAAGTCTGGTTTCTCCGCCTCCGGAAATTCCGGAAAGGAGACTATTAGTGGACTCAATGCCGAGTACATAGGCCTTGGACGTACTGACCCTGGGGGGTTGGGAACCAAGTAAATAAACCTGCCGTGTCCCCTGTTTTGCTTTCTTTTATTTTATTTTTATGTTTCCGCTGCACTAACGCTCTGAGTCCAGAAGTCTTACGAAATATTTACGAAAGTTTTCACGATCGATATTCACCCCCCCCCCTCTATCGACGGCACCGGTCCTACACAGACAACCATTGACTAGATCTTTGTCCCCTCGTAGGATATTCAACATAAGAAACTTGACCCGCTTGTACCCCGAAGATGAAAGATTCAAACTTATTGAACCATTTGTTGGCATTAACTTCAACTAAATTATAGTTTGGATGTATTCTAGTACCAATTCATGGGGTCAGATCATACCATGCACATTTGAACAACACACATCTTTTTAAAGGTAATGCAGGGTATTCAACCTCTATTATTTTGTCAAGTATACCATAATAATCAAACTCAATGTTACTATTCTCCATACATCCTTTGACGTATATACCAGAATTGTAGGTTATCCTCCTTGATTCTTCGTGTGCAACATAGAATTTGAGGCCATTAATATAGTAACCAGAGTAAACCATTATTTACAGAGAGAACCTGATGCAAGATTCAATATCCTATCATCTTCAACATTTGAAATTCTATGATCTTTCACCTATAAAATTAGTTTTAACATAAATTAGGAGATTAAATAATAACATATAACTCAAATATTATTAAAGATTGCTTTAACTTACATATATTTGGAAGCATAATACAAATTTCGTCTCTAACTTTGCAGTTATCTCACATGCACCAATTGATAGATTTTGCAGATATAGTTGTTGTTTGTATATGCTGACAAAGTATTTCAAATATAAGACATTTTAAATCCTCATCATAACATTTTAAAATGATGACAGTTTTATTAGAGAAGTAAACTTACTTTATATATGATTTGACCTCATGATAATTTAAAAGTATGTATGTTCTTATAGCATGGTATTCCTGTTCAGTTAACCATCTAGATAAAGATGCACCAATTGTCTTGCCAAGATACTTGAAAATAGAAAGCATCAATGGGTATATCGACCGAGCATCATCAAAATTTCTAGGATATTTATGATGTCTGATATTCACATGATCAGCAAAATAATAGGAGTAGAAAGAAGATGCTTCTTAAACCAGATAAGCATTACTTATTGACCCCTCAACTCTTGTCTTGATATGAACATTATTCTTTAATTTCCCCAAAAATCATTGGAATGAATACATACATCTTTACTGAACAGGACCAGCTATTTGTGCCTCGTATGGTAAATGCACTGGTAGATGTTCCATTGTATCAAAAAAACTAGGAGAAAAATTCGCTCAAGCTTACATATTAAGAGAGGAATGTCTGTTTTTAGGTGAACCATATCATCGACTATAATACACCACACTATCAAATCTCTAAAAAATAGACTGAATTCTGTGAGCACTTTCCAGACATTTTGAGGAAGTAAGTCATGGAAAGCTACTAGAATAAGTCTTTGCATGAACACATTACAGTCACGACTTTTCATTCCAAATATCATTAATCTGTTCATATCAACGCATCTAGCCATATTAGAAGCATACTCATCTAGAAATTTTATTTCTTTTAATCAACTACATAAAGCTTGCTTTCAATCTTTGTCCAATGTATAACAAGCCTTTGGAAATCTATTAGATGTTTCATCCCGATACAATTATGGCCTGTTAACTAGCTCTTTTAATTTTTCACATGATTTTGTAGTGTATTTAGTTTTTCCAGGCATGTTCATCATAGTGTTGAAGATATTATCGAAGATTTTTTTTTTCATAACATCTAAATTATGTTGAATGAGCAGATACTTCCAATAAGGCAGCTCCCAAAATATACCCCTTTTCTTCCATCCACACTTGCACATCCGAACAATATATTTATTTAGGTCATCGGAATCAGGTTGAGAAACTAGTAAAAATTCATAACTGTCAATTTGTTCAATGATATCTTCACCCGAAACAATCACTGAAGGAGGTTTTCTGACTACAATATTTTTTAGAATTTTTTTTTATTTTGCCTAAAAGGGTGATCAACACGTAAAAATTTACAGTGATTATCAAACCAAGATACCTTCCCACCACAAGGTAATGAAAATGCATCAGACTCCATCATGCAATGTGGCATGCTAATTTTCTAGATGTGCTCCATCCTGACAACATTGAATATGCTAAAAAATCACTGATTGTCCATAATAATGCAGCATATAATATAAAATTAGTTTTACTTGCAACATCATAAGTCATTAACCCTACATTCCATAAATCATTCAACTCAGCAATCAGAGGTTGGAGGAAAATATCTATCTTCTCTTTAGGATTGGTTGGACCAGGAATCAGTATAGTAAGGAACATAAATTCATCTTTCATGCACATCCATGGCGGTAAATTATACGGTGTTAATATAACTAGCCAAGAAGAATAATGCTATTCTGACTGACCAAATGGTTGAAATCCATCTAAGAAAAGTCACAATCTCATATTACATGGTTCCATATGAAATGAAGGAAACACACTATCAAGATGTTTTCGTGCAGAGGAATCACAGGGATGACACATTAGACCTCCTTCGTGCACATGCTCATGATGTCATATCACGTGGCTAGCTGTAGCAGTGGATGTGTATAAATGTTGAAGTCTAGCAGTTAATGGAAAGTAATACATCACTTTTCAAGCAATCTTTTTCTTCTTCTTCCCTGGTATGCGAGTAAGAGGCTTATCATGAGGGTGACTATATATTTTACATTCACTCAGTTCATTGTCTTCATTCCAAAAGATAATGTAGTTATTTATACAACAATCTATCTTCTCAACTGGCAAACCTAAACCTTTGACCAATATCATTGTATTATAAAAGCTATCATTCATTATGCTATCATTAGGAAGTAACTCTGACATCAATTGACATATGTGATCGTAACATCTTTCTGAAAAATGATGTTCTGTTTTCAAATTTAATAATCTTGCAGTAGCTGATAGTTGGGAATGACCCGAAGGAAAGCCTTGTCACACTTCTCTTTCATTTGCCTTTATCATTTCATATAATTGATGATAATTAGGTGTTGGTTTTTCATCCACACTAGAATAGTCAATTGCATTCATCGCATCCTGAACCATTGTTTGCATTTTAATATTATTTGTTGAATCAGGTGCAACAATAATTGTGTTAGATGTTGAACTAGCAGAAGGTCCAATTGGTTCATACACATAGGGTTCTTCGAAACAGTACCAATTGTTGTAATTTAGCACAAACTCATTTCTACATATATGTACTCTCACAATATCCTCATCACGGAAGGCTCAATTTCTACATTTTTTATGATTACACGAACACCATAATTCGACACCATTCATACATTCTGGATGACTCTTAGCAAAGTTCACAAATTGTTCAAGTTCAGAAACAAAATCATCTCGGATAAATCCATTTTCTAATAGATTGTACATCTAAGCTTTGTTCATATACATTGTTGTCTAATAAGAATATAATTTGAAAAATTAATTTTTTTTTATAAATTTAATGAATTAAATAGTAAAAGATACTGGAATTCAAGTTTAATTGTTGCCTAAAATAAATTACTAACTCTAGTAAGAACATCATGAGTTTAGTTGAATCAAATAATCTGATAATATGATATATGTTATATTTCTATTTCTTCTAATAACGAGTAATTCAAGTTTAGGGTGATAATATCAAATTAATTAAATTAAATTAAACATTTAACTTAAATTAACATTAAGTACATGTTTAAAGCAAATAATCTTGGTGGTGAGTAAGATAAATCTAGATAATTAATTGTAAATATTAACTCTTACAATTCTAAACATCATGATACTAATAATATAAAATACTTCAATTCTAAATACTACCTATAATAAATTATAAATTTGCACGCTAAATTAACAACATAATTAAATCTGCTAACAAATATTGTAAACATGTAAGGTGACTACAAAATAGAAATATATACCTGAATGAAGTACACGTGCCGGAGAAAAGTAGCAACTACAATAACCTACAGCATTAAAAAATAAATTAAATTAATTACAAATAATTACAAAAATAGCTTCATTATTTAAGTGTGTCAAGGCAATGCCGGCCAAGGGATCTGGCAGCCAAGGCACGGTCACGGCAGGGCCGAGATGGTCGAGGTAGGCTAGGGCGCCGGTGGCCACGACCGAGGAGGCCCAAGCTGCCGCCGGCCACGGCCCAAGCCACATCGACCACGGTCGAGGTGGCCCAGGCCGCTCCGGCCACAGCCGAGGCGGCCCAAGCCGCGCCGACCACTCCTCGGCGCCGCCAAACCAGCGGCCCCTCGCAGTGGCAGCTGCGCCCGCGCCCACAACCCGCTACGCCCCTCATCGCCGCCCCCAACACCGGCCTCCCCACCATCACCCTAAAACAAAACGAAAAATGAGGGAGAGTACTTACCGCCAACGAGGAGCCCATGCGCGAGCGCCGTCGCCCCAACCTAGAAGAAGATTGCGAGTAGGGAATCAAGATTGCATGCCCTAATTTTAACTGGGTTTACCGACGGAATCACTATTCCGTCGATAATCCTTTCCACGTGGCCAAGTGAAAAAAGTGGTAAACCTAATTTTTTGGGGTCCGTCAGTAATTACGGATGAAAGTAGTCATTCCATCGGTAATTACCGACCACGTGGCCAAAAAAAAGAGATGGTAAATCCAATTTTTTTTTGACGGAAAACGTTTCCGTCGGTAATTACTGATAGAAATATAATTCCATCGGTAAGTACCATAAGCCATTTGTCGACGCATTAAATTTCCAATGGAAAAATAGGTGGCAAACTCTAAATCTTCTGAGAGAATATCTATTCCGTCGGTAATTACTGACAGAAAAGATATTTCGTCAATAAATACCGACGGGATTTAATCTCCATTGAAATAAGCAGAATATCTTGTAGTGTAAATATAAAAATGAAATAGTAGAACAAACACGATGAGCTCAATGGCGAAGCTAGAGAGGTTGCACCGTAGCACAACCCCAACTTCATATTGGTCATTTTATTAATTATATACAAAAAAGAACTTAATATGCGAGAACGTTGGATCAAACATGTGACTTTTGGATCTCAATATGGCCCTCTCCAAACTAGTATACCCCTACATGAATATTGCACTTTAGATGTTAAAAGTTCACACTCTACCAATTCAAAGCCCGAGTCAACATAATTTTTTTAATTAATACAATAGATACCTAAATTATAAAAATAAAAATAATATAGTAGAATGAACATGATCATTAGCTCAGAGCATGAGAGGTTGCACCGGCAACATAGCCCCAGCTTTATATTGGCTATTTTATTAATTATACAGAAAAAAAATTAATATGCACTCTGCGTGGATCAAGACTGAGATGTTGCACCAGTAGCACATCCCCAATATTATATTACCCATTTTATTAATTATTTATAGAAAACTAAATATGCGATGAGCGTGGATCGAACACGCGACCTTCAGATCTTCAGTCTGACGCTCTCCCAACTGAGCTATCCCCGCATGAATATTTCATATAAATGTTGAAGATCCATACTCTACTAATTTAAAATCGGGGTCAACATAGTCATTTTTTTTACAACAATTGATACCTAAATTATAAAAATAAATATAAATATAAATATAAAATAGTAGAATGAACATGATCACGACTTACGAGCTCAATGACGAAGCTTGAGATTGCACCAGCACAACCCTAACTTCACATGTTGCACTTTAGATGTTGAAAGTTCACACTCTACCAATTTAAAGTCGAGGTTAAAATAATGATTTTTTTACTACAACAGATATCTAAATTATACATAGAAAAAAGAAATAGAAAAATGAACACAATGAGCTCAATGGCAAAGCCGGAGAGGTTGCACTAGTAACACAACCCCAACTTCATATTGGCCATTTTATTAATTATATACAAAAAAAACTTAATGTCCGAGAAGGGTGGATCAAACATGTGAACTTTGGATCTCAATCTAACACTCTACAAACTAAGCTATCCCTACATGAGTGTTGCACTTTAGATGTTAAAAGTCCACACTCTACTAATTTAAAGTCGGGGTCAACATAATCATTTTTTTTACTACAATTGATACCTAAATTATAAAAATAAATATAAATATAAAATAGTAGAATGAACATGATCACGACTTACGAGCTCAATGGCGAAGCTTGATTGCACCAGCACAACCCTATCTTCACATGTTGCACTTTAGATGTTGAAAGTTCACACTCTACCAATTTAAAGTTGGGGTCAAAATAACCATTTTTTACTACAATAGATATCTAAATTATAAATAGAAAAGTTAAATAGAAAAATGAACACAATGAGCTCAATGGCTATGCCAAAGAGGTTGCACCAGTAACACAACCCCAACTTCATATTGGCCATTTTATTAATTATATACAAAAAAAACTTAATGTGCCAGAAGGGTGGATCAAACATGTGAACTTTGGATCTCAATCTAACGCTCTACAAACTAAGCTATCCCTACATGAATGTTGCACTTTAGATGTTAAAAGTCCACACTCTACCGATTTAATGCCTGAGTCAACATAATCTGTTTTTTTAGTTAATACAATAGATACTGATAGGGTTGAATAAGCCCGTGGCGGGCACGTGAGATGAAGAAGTTACAAGACGTGACACTTCGAATCGGAAAGACTCTCTTGCCCGGGCCACGGGATCTCTCTCGGGAGATTCACTAGGAACGGTCAGCCAGAAGATCCCCCCGGTCTCACCCAGAGAGATTGTGCCCCGAGAGTACCTCGGGAGGCACCGCATCTGCACTCACCCGGGCCGAAGGGCCCTGAGATCAACTCGGGAGGCGGAGCCCCAGTAACAGCCGAACTCAAGTACAGACCCCCACCCCCCCGACTTGTCTACGGATAAGGTTCCCAGTCACACGGAGTCATCACGACCCTTAATTAGCGTCAAAGGCTGAAGTAGGATAACGACGCAGACTATTTCAATGGCTAGCCGGTAACCATCGAAAGTGGGGGGGACAACGTGGCGCAAGTCACAGAGATATGGCATAGATTGAGGACACGAACCTGGTCTATGGACTTCGGTATAAAAGGTAGTGCAACCCCTCCGGTAAGGAGGTTGCGCTCTCTCAACTCTTGACATATTCTTTACTTTCCGCACCCTTTTCTTCTCAACAGACACTGACTTGAGCGTCGGAGTGGACTCTACCAGACCCCTGGCGGCGTGTCCCCTAACGCTTGTGTTGACCTTGCAGAACCCCAAGTTCCTCCCCACCTCAGCAACCACCATAGGGGCCAAGCTTCAGTGCCTAGCCATCATCGTCGACTCTTTCCGGAATAAATTTGGCACCGTCTGTGGGAATCTAACAAAGCACCAGAAGGAGCGGAGCACCGATGGCAGGATTTGAGAAACACCCTAGTGCTCGGGCGGAGGAGGACTTCGATCTTCAAAGGGTATGGCCGGAGGACCTCGCCTATCCACGAGAAGATGAAGGACCCAAGAAAGAACGAAGGGAAGTCGAGAGTGAGGAGGTACAGATCCATCCTCAACATGGAGGGGGAACCACGCGCATCGCCCTCGACCTCACACCAGAATTAAGAAGCCGCCTAGTCGAGTGCCTACGAAACCATAAAGATGTGTTCGCTTGGGCCGCTGAAGAAATTAAAGGGGTTCCACCGGCATTGGCCATGCATCACCTACATGTTATGTCGGAAGCTCGCCCCGTGAAGCAAACGCGGAGGCATTTCTCCCCTAAGCAGGATAAGTCCATTCAAGATGAGGTCCAGAAGCTGTTAAAAGCTGGGCACATTAGAGAAGTCCAACTTCCAGCCTGGCTGGACAATGTGGTCCTCGTCCCCAAGCCTGGGGGCAAATGGTGAGTCTGCATCGACTTCCGGGACTTAAACAAAGTCTGCCTAAAAGACTGCTGCCCCTTGCATCGGATAGATCGGTTGGTGGACTCTACAGCCGGCTATGAGTTCATCTCAATATTAGATGTTTACCAGGGCTACCACCAAGTCCCACTCGCCCCCGAGGACCAAGAGAAGGTCAGTTTTGTGATGGCTGACGGCACGTACTGCTACAATGTCATGCCCTTTGGCTTGCACAATGCGGGCGCCACATACCAGCGGATGATGGACAGAGTCTTCAGGCACCAGATCGGGTGGAACATCGAGGTGTATGTGGATGACATCCTGGTCAAGACTAACAAGAGGGGTGACATGATAGCTGACCTTGAAGAGACGTTCGCCACCCTGAGAGCCAACAGGTTGAAACTAAACCCAGCTAAATGTTTGTTTGGGATAAAAAGTGGCAGGTTCCTGGGGTACATGGTGACGGAGAGGAGGATTGAAGCCAATGCGGAAAAGGTGAAGGCCATTCTGGAGATGCCAGCCCGCGAAACTTTAAGGAAGTACAGCGGCTAAATGGGAGGATCACGGCATTATCCCGATTCATCTCCAAGTCTGCAGATAAAGCCCTCCCCTTCTTCAAAATTCTGAGGAAGGCCGTTATGTTCGAATGGGACGACCGGTGTGAGAAGGCCTTCGCGGAGTTGAAGACCTATCTGGCAAACCTCCCGACCCTGCACAAGCCCATGGAGGGGGAGACCTTATTCGTCTACTTATCAGCAGCCGAGCAAGTGGTAGGATCGGCGCTCATCTGAGAACAAGATCGGATATAATACCCCTTCTATTTCTTCGGACACCTGCTAAAGGACGCCGAAACGCGGTACACCATGATGGAAAAACTGGCCTACGCCTTGGTCCTGATGGCCCGAAGGTTATGGTCGTACTTCTTAGCGCATCCCATCATGGTCCTCACCAATAGCCCGCTCGCCCGAGTCCTCACTAACCCCGAGGCATCGAGCCGGCTGATAAAATGGACAATGGAGTTCAACGAATACGGCATTGAGTATCATCCTCGAGTTGCCATCAAAGCGCAGGCCCTATCTGACTTCATGCTAGAGACCGTCCTGGAGGCAGAGGCCGAAGGTATGTGGAAGGTCTATGCAGATGGATCCTCCAATAGCCAGCACAGCAGAGTTGGACTGCTATTGAGTTCCCCTAGGGGGGCACGTTACATCTGTCTATTCGACTTCACTTCAAAGCTACCAACAACGAGGCTGAGTATGAGGCAATCCTAGCGGGATTACAGGCAACCCGGCACATGGGAGCCAGTCGAATCATGATCTATTCGGACTCTCAATTGGTGGCTCAGCAGATAGCGGGTAGCTTCAAAGTCAGGTACGAGCGGCTGCAGAAGTACGTAGCCCTCTATGAGCAACTGAAAGCCGCCTTCTCGGAGGTCATCCTGCGGAAGATCTCCCGGGCAGATAATGTGCGGGCCAACGAATTGGCCAAGCTGGCCAGTTCCATTTCCACCTAGCAGCTGGGGGAGCCTAGTGTAGCAGAAACAATGGTAGCCCAAATCGGAGGATAGGCCAGAAAGGATAGACCCACAGACTGGAGGGATCCCTACATAGCATTTCTCCAGGACGGATCCCTTCCGAGTGGGGGCCAAGAGAGCCGATTATTTCACAGGCGAGTGGATAGGTTCACACTGGTCGGGGATCAGCTAAACAGGAAGGCCTACGCCCGACCCCTCCTAAAATACGTCGAACCGGAGGAGACTGGCTACGTAATGAGAGAGGTATGTTGAGGCAATCTGTGGTCCGGAGTGACCAAGTGTTTTGATGTTTGGGCAAAGGGTTTAAGTTAGGTTTTCCCTTGTATTTAATATGTGTATGTTGACTGTGCAGGTTGTACAAGTTTACACATATTGACTTGACTGGACGGCCTCGGTACGGTGAAGGGTAGCATGGAGACAAACTGGAGGCTTGTGTGCACCTGAGGGACCTTGGAGAGTAGGGACGATGAGCTGAGGGGCGCGGACTTTGAGGCATGCATGAAGGATGGCATGGAGGCAAGCTGGAGGCTTGCGTGCATCCGAGGGACGGGAGCCGAAGATGAAGAGGGCGCGAAGGCAATAGTAGAGGTTGCGGATGAGGAGTCAGTCGAGTTGTGAGGGTACGAGTGATGTGTGATTGTACTCGGGAAATCCTAGGGTTCGAGTGCTGAGAGAAGTGTACTCGGGGAGGGAAACCCTAGGTGTGTGAGTGGGGCAGTCGACTGCCATTGGGGTAGTCGACTGGTAAAACCCACAGAATGCTTTCAGGCCTGGACCAGTCGACAGGTAAATTGGCAGTCGACTGGTAACCCCAAAAACTAGCCGTTGGCTAGCAATTAAGGCTAGATCAATAGACTGGTAAATGGGCAGTCGACTGGTGGCGAGGGGTTCAGACTTAGTTTTATTTAAGAGGACTTCGTCTTGGCTGAAAGTTTTGACGAATCTTGTCTTGGTGAAAGGCAAGATAGTAGTCTTTGTGCTCAGTGTTGGAAACGGATGGCTAGAGAGGGGGGGTGAATATAGCCATTCTCTTTGTTCTTTGGCTCTTATCAAGATTTCTACACTCAAACTTATCAGTAGCACAGCGGAAGAAATACAGCAATAGAGCAGTGCAGAAAACCAACCAAAACAGAAATCGAAAACAAACAGCCACAATTAGCAAGATCGCTAACAAGGAGGGTTTACAAGATTCGGGGATAACTTGCCCCTACTCCTTGGCGTGCCCTTAAGGTGGGTGATCCCTTGATCATCGGCAGATCAAGCCCCTTATCACCGGATAGGAAGCAACCTCCTTCTCGGTGGAGAAACCTCTCCACAGTGTTTCAATCATAGATAAAGTTTAAGCACAAAGAAACAACAAGAAGGATCTTACTCAAACACTTAGCAAAGACAAGAACACAGCAAGCTTCCCTGAGCTCCACCCAGTGGCGATCTCACGCAAGAACCCTTCTTCGTGTCTTTCCACTGTCGGACTCCAAGCTCCTTGTTCTCTCCTTCAAGCCCTCAAGTAATGGATGATTGCCTCTCGAAATCAGTAGCTTGCTCAAAAGTGATGAAGCTTCAAGATCGCAGCAAGCTTGGAATGGAGAACTCAAAGCGCAGCAAGAAGACTGGATTCAAACTGTCTGCTTCCACGAAGCTAGCTTCCACGCTTTTGATTTTCCACCCAGCACCAGGTGACAACATCCTGCTAGCCTCCAGCTACCACGCTGCCAACGCCAGCTATCACTGAGCCCTCTCTAGTCTTTCTGAGATCCCCTTAGCCAAGCCCCAGTCTCGGCTCCAGTCTGCAGCTCGGCCGTTGCAACCTGAAATGGAGATTCGGACAAACCTGCTCCAAGGAAAGCCTCCATTGACCTCTCCTTGAGTGTTTGAATCCTCCCCTGTCACCTGCAGCTTAATCAGGGTGTTAGAGCAGCGTATCACACAGTAAATCAAATATCAGATGTAAGTGGTAGCAAATCGGATATGGTCAGACGCGATCAGAGCGTCTGACAGCGCAATTAGAATTAAAGTGATCGGTCACCAGACCGATCCAGGGCGTGTGCGTCGGTCACCAGACCGATCCACTGCTTCACTGGGATTCCCAGCTCTCGCGGCTATACACGCCTGATCGGTCACCGGACCGATCAGAGTGAAGCCTGATCGGTCACCAGACCGATCAGAGTGAAGCCTGATCAGTCACCCAGACCGATCAGGACAGATGAACAGTGATTTTTTAATCAGATCCAAAGTCCCTGATCGGTCACCGGACCGATCCAGGACTTTGATCAGCAAGGAAACTCACTCACCGTCCGCTCCCTGATCGGTCACCAGACCGATCAGGAGCAAGGCAAGGAGCAAGGCAATGAGGAAGCAGCCTGCTCCCTGATCGGTCACCGGTCCGATCAGGAGCCCCACAGTAGGTTCCCAACCTCACTGTGTGCTCCCTGATCGGTCACCAGTCCGATCAGAGATTGCTGGATCGGTCACCAGACCGATCCACGAAGGAGCAGCGTGTCACTGTCCCTGATCGGTCACCAGACCGATCCAGGGACTCAAACCTTGCCCTCCAAGCTAGGAATTCATCCACCTTAGCCCTCCAAGCTAAGGATTTTTCGATCTAACCCTCCAAGTTGGGAATTTGCACCTAACCCTCCAAGTTAGGACTTTTCACCTAGCCCTCCAAGCTAGGACTTTTCACCCAACCCTTCCGAGTTAGAACATCATCCAACCTAGCCCTCCAAGCTAGGCACCTGACCCTCCAAGCCAGGACTTTTTTCACCTAATTTTCCAGGATGGGAATTTGCATCTAACCCTCCAAGTTAGGACTTTTCACCTAGCCCTCCAAGCTAGGACTTTTCACCCAACCCTTCCGAATTAGGACTTTTCCAATACCTAGCCCTCCAAGCTAGGATTTTTCACACCTAACCCTCCAGGTTAGGATTTTCCAACACCTAGCCCTCCAGACTAGGATTTTCAACACCTAACCCTCCAGGCTAGGATTTTCCATACCATGCCTGATCCCCGATCAGGACTTAATCATAATCAATAATCATCCACCTAAACTAAAATCGGTGTCAACACTAAAACAACAATCAGGGCCAGACTGCATCAACAATCTCCCCCTTTTTGTTGTTTGACAATCCGATTTTAAGTTTAGGGATTCTCAATCAATAGCTCAACTTTAGAATCATAGGGGAATCCAGATCCTCCCCCTACAACATGATCATTCTAACCTTAACCAATCCACACTCTCCCCCTTTGTCGAACACCGAAAAGGGGCTAGAGGGGCTGTTAAGTTTTAAACAAACTCCCACTCAACCCTAGGGGTATCCCAAATCAACAAAAATGTAATAGTTTGTTGGATAATCATACGAACACATGTGAAAAAGATAGAGCAAGGTATTGTTAGTAATATGAGAGAAGTGTCCTAAGGCAATCGCCTTATGATTGTAATCATTTACTTTAATAAATGAATATTCACTATTTCAGTGTACATGTTTGTGTATTTGATTAAGATCTTAAACTCATTCACTGAATGTCCGCAATACAATTCACAGCATGAGAGAATTTGTGATGAATTCATAACTAGTGATTATCTCTACATGTGCAATTGTGAAGTATTGAAATTGTCCCTAGTCGATGAATTGATAAATACGGACACTATCTGTGAATGGATGCTCTAGAGCCCTCCTTGCTTGATCTAACGGTTGATTTAGCTCTGATTGGGATGAAACCCTCAGATCTTGATCATAGAGCTTGATCAACCCTAACCCTAGCTCGGATTGCTTCAGATCGTCCCGGATGGCTCAGATCTAGCCGCTCTTGAATCGGACGGCCCGGATTAATTGTAAGCTTGATAATTCGATCCGGTTCACATCCGACTCAAGTTTGACCCAGTATGCCCTAGGTCCAGGAGTCTTTCATGCCTACAAAAATATATCAGAAAATTAGTGGCCAAATAATCCAAAAATTGTATAATTTTGCAATTAAGTCCAAAATAAGATAAAGTTCCAAAACCTAGGGTAAAATCATAATTAAGCAATAAAAACATGGGTCAAACATGGATTTTAGCAATTAAAATAATCAATAAAATGGTGCTTATCAACTCCCCCACACTTAACCTTGAGCGTCTCGCGAAACAACTAAATATGTATCCCCTAGATTTTCTTAAGCATAATTAGAAGCAAATGAAAATAAATTACCTAGGGTTGTCAATTCTCATAAATCTAAGCTCTATGGATTAGTGTCTTGTCCTTAAATCAACAACTTAGCCTTTTCATTATCATGAGTCATTGAGATGAATTCAACTCACTAGCCTTTCAAGGAAAATTTTGGTGGCTCTCTCCTTAAGTTCTAAGTTGATGATGGAAGTGGAGCTCACTCTCACACACATGTTTCATGCACTACCATAGGCTTGCTTATTATCTACTCTCCACCATTATTCATGATTAGGATCAACATCTACAAAAACAAATGAAAACATGGAAAATGATAAAGAAATGGAGTAAAAATCAAGGAAATGGAAAAATTGATGGAGTGGGAGACTTGGTTGCTCAAAAATATTTCCAATGTGCTTTGCCCCATCTTAACAGTCCTCTAATGATATCAAAAGTGTGGTGGAGTAAATCTTGAGTAATTCCTTTGATTTGGATGAAGAATAACTTGTTGGTGTCATTGTGCCAATTTTTCCTTTTGTGTGCCACTTGTTTCTCTTTTCTTCTTTCCTGATTTTTCTTTTCTTCTTTCTTTTCTCTACTGAAATCAGAATGATGGTGGAACAAATCTTCAATTTGGATGAGAGAAACTTCAGTGATTTTATAGTGCCAAAGCTCAATGGTGTGCCACTTGGTTCTTTATTCTCTTTTTTTTCTTTTTCTCAAACTGTTTTCAAACTTGTTGCTGTTTCTTTTTTTTTTTTCTGCTCTGAATCCTTCTAATGGAGCATTTGGGGTCAACCTTCTTTTGGAACACTTCGGACCAGTTAGCATCAGAATTGTTTCAGAAAAATCAGAAGTTATATCAGCAACTTGAGACATTTCTACTTTGGTTTCGAATTAATGATCTGCACAGGTTTGTTTCAGATTTCTGCATTTTTCTGCTTAAGATTCTAACTCCAATGCTTCAATTTCAGACTCTAGAATAGTTAGGTTCTTCATCCTTGCAATTCTTTACTCCTTCACAGCCCTTACATTACATAATAGTGGAGAATTTAGTGTTCCACTTGAAAATTTCTGATTTGTCTGCCCTTACACTGCTCCCTTTCCTTTTTCCTGGTCTGAAAATACAGCAGCCATATTTCTTCCCTGTTTTGATTGGCACTAATGTATTCAACACTTTTTGCTACATTCATACACTTAACAGCATCTCTTGCATCCCAATTCAGTCCAAATCAGTCCAGCTCAGTTCAAATCTACACAATTTTCTATTTTGGCACATTTCAATTGCGCACTGAAAATTCTGCACACATTCAATTCAGCTTCCCTTCAATTAGTTTCAAGTCTCTGATTTCTTCACATTAGTTAGCATATAGGAGTAGTTGAGCAAATGGTAGTGGACAGCTTTTAAAAAAAATGAAATTCAGCCCATCTTGATACTAACTCTGTGTCCAAACTGCTTGTTGTTTTCTTTTTTTTTTTCAAGCTGTTCTTCTTTAGTTTCTGACTCTTTTGATCAGCAATGGATGTACTCAATACTCTTTTATGCATTTCCGAATTTTGTTCCCTGATTCACAGCCTATGAAAATCAAATTTCAGCCTCAACTTAGCACATTTCTGCACAAACTGCTTGTATTGATTTTCTTCTTTGTTTTCAGCTTTTGTTCAGCCCTTTCGACTTCTGATTTCTACAGCAAAGGACAGCTACAATCATCTTCTAACAAGGTGGCCGAACAGCTCTAGCAGCTACAAATTCAGCTGCAAATTCAGCTTACTGATTTTTTTTATATGGCATAACTTTGCTTTGCTTGTGTGCCATTTTGCTTTTCATTGAAGATTTCTTCTTCAAAACTGCTTCACTGATTTTCAACACCCAAAAATTCAGATTTAGATGGATACTAACTGTGTCTATGCCCATTGAAATCAAGTGATACCGAAACAATCTCTTCTTCTTTGAATTTCTTGCTTTTTGATTCAATCTCTTGACCACTTCTTCTCAATTTTTGTCTCAGAATTTTCTTTTGAAATGGCAATGATTTTTCCATTGCTTGCCTTTTAAGTCTTCAAAATATGATAAGGAAACTCAATCTCCACTTGCTTCCATCTCTCTAGCTCATTTTTGGCACCAAACATCACTCACTTGGCACATGAAAAAATTTTTCGAGTTGAAATGCATCCTTGATAAAAATTTGCTTCCAAATCACCAATCACTCCCCCACACTTAAATCTTTGTCCGTCTCGGGAAAAATAACATTAAGAAACATTCCAAACAACAAGTCCAATGAAAAGTGAGGGTAAGAGTAAGAAATAAGTAAAGAAAAATGGAATGAACATGATTATTGCTAAAAATTGATGTGGAAAGGAAACAAATGGATTAGTCTCTATAGATGTGATCCAATCATTGAAATATGGTTTTGAAAGAACCTAAGCAAGTTCTAGAATACAATAACATATGTGTCACAAATATAAGGCTAATTCTCACTAGGTAAAAATAATTCATCCCAAGTCCTCAATTAAGAATCTAAAGCAAGTAGTACTCAAGCATCCAAGATTTCATCCATTAGCTCAAACCCTAAGTTTTAACAACCAAATTTAATTTATTTTCCAAGAGATTCTAAAATGCTATAGAATAACCTAGAGGGATACTTTTATTCCTAGGCATGCAAGAAACAGTGACAAAAGGAATAACATGCATTTATTTACAAGGACTTAGTTCAAAGGAAAATTCTAATTCTAGGAAGCATGAAAATGAAAGATGAAATAAAAGAAAATACGAAAAGGAACAAACTCCCCTTTATTCTGGTGGACGGAGTCTATCCAGAAGTAGCCTCCACCGTGGTAGTGGAGGGGTCTGAGTGGCTGGGAGATTTGGAACTCCCCCACACTTAAACTTCACAAAAATTTGCTCTGGTGGCCTAAGGCGATTCAGGTTCAAGAGCCATTCAAGGGGTGGAGTGCTTTTAATTAAAGTAAGATCATCTCCTCCTTCTTGATGCCCTTCAGAAGTTCTTCCAGGAGGCTGAAGTCTGTTCAGTTGGAGCACCCACTCCTGAAGTCTTCTGGACCCTGCAAAAACATGTAATACCTCTCTCAAGTGTACAGGGTCAGAAAGAAATAAAATAATATCAGTCTCTGCATGTAATGAATCCAAAACTGCATCATATTCAATTAAATCAATTCTTGGTGCCTCAATGAAATTTTCAAAATTATTTCCTACCAAATTTGCATCAAGATACTCATCACAAATAAAGAAATCAATTTCTGGCTCATCAATAGAAATTTCACAATTATTTTCAATCAAGGGTATATCAAGTAATGTGTCAGAGCCAATCAAATCAATATCAGATATCTCCAAAAGTTTTTCACATTCAACCTCAGCATAAGATATAGCAAGAGACTCATCAAAATAAATAACATCCATTTCAGGCACTTCTAAAAAATTTTCACTATCCATATCCACAAAAGATGTATCTAAAGATTCATCATAACAAACAACATCAATTATGGGTGCCCTAAAATTATTTCGCTATCCATATCTACAGGAGATGTATCAAGTAATGCATGATGATCAATAAAATCAATGTTTGGTACCTCTATTGGATTTTCACAAACAATCTCTACACAAGGTATATCAATAAATTCATCAGAATCAATAAAATCAGTACTAGGTACCTCGCTGAATTTTTCTGAACAAAGAGGAGAAATACTTACCTGAGCGTGCTGGATAATACCTGAAGGTTCTATAATAGTAGATGTATCTGTGGTCTCCTCCTGGTCATGTTCAAGCTCCTCTTCAGCCTCAGGCTCTGGTGGACATTCAACTGGTGATCCTTGGGTGCTTGTTTCCACCATGTAAGTCCCTACACTTTCTGGTTCATCTTCTGAGTCTTCTAATGTACCAGTCAACTGTGGTGGTCCCTGGGGCTTAGTGCAATCCCCTACACCTATGGAATCATTCTCTATGCAAGTTTCTCCTGTAATATCTGCAACAACAACATTAGAAAAATTAGGACCATCAATAATGCTATCATCAGAAAATAAAAGTCTAGAATGGTCCTGGGGAGCTTCAATTTCTTCTTCTGGAGCTGAAAAATTTGGAATTGGATTTTGAATAGGAGTCTCCGGAGGGATGCATGCTGTAGGTGCCCAGACTTTGATGAGTACGTCATCTTCTTCTTCTATCAAATTTGCAAGATTACTTGAAGAAGGACTTGGCCATGCGCTAGGGTCACCTTGAACTGATATAAAACCAACTCCGGGGGATTGTTCTGATTCTAGGGCTTGCCTTTGTTTCTCTTGTTGATGATATAGTAAAACTTGTTGAACTATCTCCTCCAACCTTTGTTGTTGCATATTTCCTGCACTAGAATTCCCATAACCTCCTTGATTAGCAAAGCTCCTTGATTGATTTTGAAAGGATGAAGTAGGGTGAAAATTTTGAGCTTGCTGATTTGGTTGAAAACATGGCTGTTGAGGCTGATTAAAGGGCTGATATTCTTGGAAACTTTGCTGGGAGTTGTAGCCTTGAAAGTTCTGATTTTGGTGTGGAAAATTCTGTGGCAAGGGCTGAAAATTCTGATTTTGAAACCCTTGGTTGTAAGGCTGAAAATTTTGATTCAAGGGCTGTGTGGGCTGATAAAATGGCTGGTTTTGAGGCGGGTCTTGCTGAAATGTTTGACACACTTGCTGCCCCTATTGATATGGCTGGAATTGGGGTTGAAATTGATTATTTCCATGCTGAAAATTTTTAAAAGGCTGCTGGAAATTTTGGTTAAAATGCTGAAATTCTTGCTGAAATTGTTGGAATTGTTGTGGTGGCTGGAATTGTTGTAGTTGCTGAATTTGAGGCTGACAAAACTGATTTGGTTGCTCAAAAACTGAAAATTGGGGCTGCCCATTCTGGAAATTCTGATTTGGTTGAAATTGTTGAAATGATGGTTGATCTTGTGGCTGAAATTGAAAGTTTGGTTGCTGAAAATTAGGATAGGGTTGCTGGAAATCTTGAATTGGCTGCTGAAATTGCTGGAGAGGCTGAAATTGTGGCTGAGGTAGCTTCTGGTAAGTAGATGACTGAGCTTTCCATTTTTGTTGGTAGTCCAACTCCTTTAACAAATTTCTTAACTCCTCCAATGTCTTTTCTATCTCTTTTGACCCCATTTTGAATTTGCAGCCCTGTCACAAAACAAACAAGAAAATAGCAGCAACCGTATACAAATGATAAAGTAACAGAAAATAGAACCCAATGATATGTCAAAAAGTACACAAGCAAAAAATCAAACAAATCAACTAGTTGCTTCCCCGGCAACGGCGCCAAAAATTTGACGGACCCAAACTATGTGTCACGAATGTGGGCCTCAAATTTAAAATTTATAAATGAATGCTGGAAACCCTTTTACAATCAAAAGTATGAAAATGTAATATAGGGGCCACAGGTCGTATTTTTCTCAGGGACTAGTTGCAGGTTTGTTTGATTTGCGCTTGTATTTAGGTGTCGTTTGTGAATTTGAGTTTCAATTAGAATGAAAACACAATGAGACGGAATAAACTGAATGAAGCAAACTTAAGCCAGATAAATGCAATGGAAGACTCAACCAATTGTGACTCAATCAAACTCAAGTAGATTTCAGAATTGGAAATTCTATATCAATTGCATTCCTAATACTGAGTCATTGAAGCAACAGTGAAGCCATTATGATTGAAACTGATACAACATTATAACCATAATTTCGGAAACAACTTGATACAAACTAAGTGCCAAAGCTCAACTTGATACAAAGTGTGGCAGTACAAGCAGAGAATTGTTGAAATTTCAGATTTACAGTTCAGAAATGGAATGACTGCCAAAGAGTCTGATTTCAATGTCAAAAGTACACTATAAATTGCACTCAACTTAATACAATCCCATGCCGAAATTTATCTTGACACAGCATGCAGAAATTAAGTTAAATTGCCTCAACAACATGCAAGATTGCAGAGACAAATCTGCAGAATTCTCAGAACTTATAACCATGCGGATATGCAGCTACAACTGATTTCAAATCAAACCAGCAACTGAGGTAAATCAATTAGATTTGAAGCAACAAATAAAATTCAAACTTCAGCAGCAGATGACTACAGAATTAACATCAGATCCTAGCTGATGCGCAGGAATAATGATGCAGAAGTGAAATCTGAAACTTCATAAATGGAATGCAGAGATGAAGTCAAATTGAGTGATGTTTAAAGCACATCAACTCAGGTGAAGTAAGCAATTCTAATGTCAGGTAAGATTAGAAGTGCTGCTGTTCCATGGATACAGTTTGCGAGGTGATGAACCCAAACATTTCATCCACAAATCATGAAACTGTCAACTGCAGTAAAGAATCCAGAAATTCAGAATTCGAATGCAAGGATTAAGGGTACGTATCAGTATCAATTTGAATGCAAATGGAACTTAAATTAAGGGAAAGAGCTCACTAAAGATTTAGCTCAACTTAATACCACTCAAAACTGAACATCTCACTGGAGACAAAATGCAGAAATGAAACACTTGGATATGCAGAAAAAGAATTCTATTGTGCCGAGACCCAAGCTGAATGCTGAACTCTAAGTTGATGGGAAGCAACTGATGTGAGGTAAGTGGATGTGAAAGCTAACAATTAAATTGCAAACTTCATAAGTGAATAGTTGTGCAGAACTGTAATTGCAGAATTGGGGTTAATATGCAATGAACAATTGGAGCTAAAAATTCAGAATTCAAGCTGGATGAGAAACAAACTTGGACCATATATATTAACACACTAAATGTGATCTTTCATTGCAGGGAATTAACTACAGAAGTCGAATTGAAACAAAAGCTGAAAAATTCGAAACTGAACAAAAACAGGACAACAAAACTGATACGCAGCTAAAAAAATTGGCACGCAAGAAATAAAATTGCAAACTACTTGAATTTGAATCTAATTGTCACTTAAACAAGCTCTTAACTACTTAGCATCTAAGAATTAAAACCTAATTAAGCTCAAACAATTCAGAACTACAAACTTAAACAGCTGATATGAAACTACAAAAAACAGAACAAGTGCAGTAATGGAGTTTAAGCTACAAAACATGGAAATTAGCTAGCTAAACTACTCCTCAATCTTCCCTAAGCTTAAATTCTTCTTGGTCGTCAAGCAAGAGCCGGCTTCGAACCCCTAGGCACAGCAAATCAGTGGAAATTCGTTTCTGAATTCAAATCTGCTCAAACTGCGTCATAATGGAATTTCAACCCAATTTCCTTGGCCTCAGTCGATGGTGGTTGCTGTGGTGATTCGCGGACCACCTGGGCTCACCTGAGAACCCCTACAGCCGGCTCAGATGGTCGGAAATGGCTTATGGAAGAGGTGCAAGTGACTGGACTGCTGAGCTGCCGAAACCCTCAAACAACCCTCTTCCGGCGCGAATTCGAGCTGAATTCTTCAACAAAAATGACCTCCAAAGATCCAGAAGATGATCTTGATGAATAATTGAGGGGTCGCGCCCCGGAAATGAAGAAAAACGCTAAGAAAACTGAAGAACTCGATGAAGGGAACTGTAGCGGTGGAGACGCGACGCTGGGAACTGCTGCCAAATTTTCCTTAAGTAATTAAGTTTGGACGACTCAGATTGATTTGAGGAGATCCAACGGTAGATCTTGATCTGATTTGAGCCAAACTTTTATGATGATGATCTGGGGTCAGGATCTGCCTTGTGGTAGCTCGGATCCTCCAGATATACAACGGATGGTCCAGATCAACTCTATCTGTGAATGGACGCTCTAGAGCCCTCCTTGCTTGATCTAACGATTGATTTAGCTCTGATTGGGATGAAACCTTCAGATCTTGATCATAGAGCTTGATCAACCCTAACCCTAGCTCGGATTGCTTCAGATCGTCCCGGATGGCTCAGATCTAGCCGCTCTTGAATCGGACGGCCCGGATTAATTGTAAGCTTGATAATTCGATCCGGTTCACATCCGACTCAAGTTTGACCCAGTATGCCCTAGGTCCAGGAGTCTTTCATGCCTACAAAAATATATCAGAAAATTAGTGGCCAAATAATCCAAAAATTATATAATTTTGCAATTAAGTCCAAAATAAGATAAAGTTCCAAAACCTAGGGTAAAATCATAATTAAGCAATAAAAACGTGGGTCAAACATGGATTTTAGCAATTAAAATTATCAATAAAATGGTGCTTATCATCATACAAGGCAAGAGATCATCAATCGTCAGCGGCATCATCATCGGAATCATCGATATATATGATATCCCCGGGTGAAGGGCCACTGGGGGACGCACCATCAGGAAATGTATGATGATACCACTCTTCATACCATCTGTCCTGGAACGAGCTCATCTTAGAGACATCAGATGCTAGGACATCAAGACGGCGATCAAAGGACTGAAACTCGGAGCGGACCTCTTGTCGCCAGAGCTCGGAAATGTGTAACTCGTGCTCCATCATCCGCTCTATCTCCGCAACCTGCCAGCGTAGATCAGGAGCCCACTCATCATAATCTACAGTAGTAGCTGGCAGCCCCTGGTCATGAGCTGCTCTCGGTAGCTCCCCCGCACGGCTGCGATCCTTCCACCTCATCCCCTCGGTCCCGAGAACATTGCCGGACTGAGCAAGCATACGACGATCTAGACGACAGTCCTGTCGAATCATCGGCACAATGCGGCCTTGTGAAACGTCGATGCCAACCGACTCTAGCCAGGCAGTGATGATATGACCGAATGGCATATAGACTGACTGGGATAACGGCATACTATGGACGATGATAGAGAAAAAGTCCAAGGCTACTGGGTCAAAGTCTAACTGCTGATGCATCCCGTAAAGCATCAAGCAGTGAAATGGTTGAATCTCATCAAGGTGTTTCGAAGTAGTTGGAAGGAGACAATTGGTGATGATTTTAAACAACACATAGTCAACAGGGGAAAGACGAAGAGCAGGGAAAGTGGGACAGTCACGGGTGCGCTCACCAGAACCCTCTGGCCTAGGATGGCCTAGAAAGTACTCGTAGATGGAATCAGGAGTCACTCCATCGAAGGGAACTGGAAGGGGATTAGGAGTCACTCCAGTCTGCAGCTCGGCCGTTGCAACCTGAAATGGAGATTCGGACAAACCTGCTCCAAGGAAAGCCTCCATTGACCTCTCCTTGAGTGTTTGAATCCTCCACTGTCACCTGCAGCTTAATCAGGGTGTTAGAGCAGCGTATCACACAGTAAATCAAATATCAGATGTAAGTGGCAGCAAATCGGATATGGTCAGACGCGATCAGAGCGTCTGACAGCGCAATTTGAATTAAAGTGATCGGTCACCGGATCGATCCAGGGCGTGTGGGTCGATCACCAGACCGATCCACTGCTTCACTGGGATTCCCAGCTCTCGCAGCTATACACGCCTGATCGGTCACCGGACCGATCAGAGTGAAGCCTGATCGGTCACCCAAACCGATCAGGACAGATGAACAGTGATTTTTTAATCAGATCCAAAGTCCCTGATGTAACGACCCGGAAAATTCTCTTAATATCTTCTTTAAAATAATGAGCATGTCTATATAATTTTCTGAGGGACCTAGAGATATTAGTACGAACCTTAGTTTAGAAATCCATGATTTTCTCATTTAAATTGAGAAACTAAGTACTAATGGGCCTTATATGGGCTTTTTAGTGCCATGGTTATTGGTAGATTTTGGGCAAAATTTAATATAAATTTACTTGGATTATAGTTGGGAATATTAGCATGATTATGGGTGAATTTTAGGGGAATTTTCGGAAATAATGGAAAATAAAATGAAAATAAAATAAAAATAAAGTACATGCACCAAGGATTGAACCTTGGACCTCTTGTACTACCATGCATGCACTAACCAATTCACCTAGCAAGGGAATTCTATGAGAGAATGAAGTGGATTTTGGTTAAGGCTTAGGAAAATGAAGAGTCATCAAGAGAAGAGACATCATGACTCTTCACTTACCCTCCTTAATGTAGCATAAAAGCATAGGGGAAGGAGTTACACTTCTCCTCTCTTCTTCCATCAAGTCATTTGCTCTTCTCTCCTTCTTCCTCCCCCTCCTAGCCGAAACCCCAAGCCCCCTTTTTCCTTTGGAAAAGCTTCACAAGAAGGTCTCTCTTCCAAGATCCAAGGTCTTTACAAGGTTACAAAGGCTAGAGGTGGCTAGAAGGCAACAAGGTCTTCATCCTTCTCCCAAATCTAAGGTCTAAAATCAAAATAATCTAAGGTAAGACTCCCTCACCTGTGGTATGATAGTTCCCCTTGATGTTTATCATATTATGAAGTTTTGTTTAGGTTTTATGTGGAGAAAAAACCCATGAACTTGCCTTGAACTTTCGGCCACCATGTGTTTGAGTTCAAAAATGATGTTAAAAATGTCTTTCATGTTTTCTAATGTGTTCTTAGGATGAATATAGGTGAGAATAAGATTTGGAGAATTTTTGGAGTACCCTAGTGCCCTTAGGGTTTTCGGCCACTACCATGATCCCATGGTTAGGGTTAGATCTAACCCTTCAAGTGTATGTCTTGTATACCCTCATGATACAAGGGAGGTTGAGGATGTTTTATGTGAATTTTCACATGGCCTAGAGACCCTACAAGTTTCGGCCAAGATGGATAATAGGGCAACAAGTTAGGGCTTACTTCAAGTAAGGGTCCCAATGGCTCCTATGGTATGGTATGGAAGGTGTTAGGTGTTTAATTGGAATTTTTATGAATTTTCCATGGACCCATGGTCCATGTATGTTTCGGCCAACCCTAGGAAGAAGGGCTAGGAGTTAGGGTTAACCCTAAGCATGAGCCCTAATAGCCTCCTATGGCTTTATAAGTAATGTATGGTCTTTTCCTTACCTTATGTTACCTCACATGTCATTTGAATGATTGAACCTTTCCTTACATGTTTCAGCCAAGCTAATTGATTGGGGTCTAAGTGGAGTTAGGGTTTCAAGAATGATGGTTTATGGCTTATTATGATGTATAGGTTCAAGCATGTGGTAGAAATTATGTTACCTTTAACTCTAGCCTTAGGTGTTATGGTTCATGTTTGATATGTTTATATTAGATGCCATGATTATCTTATGTATCATGATCTTGCAAGTTAGATGAATTAAGAGAATGGTCTATGTGAATATGTCATATTTTATGAATATAATGCAATGCTTACCTTATGTATCATGATCATGCAAGCTCTATGAATTAGGATGATGGTCTAGGTAAACATGTCATGTTCTATGAATAAAATGCAATGCTTACCTTATGCACCATGATTATGCAAGTACTATGAACAAGAAGGATGTTTATGTAAGCATGCCATGTTTATGAATGAAGATAATGCTTATGCCTTAGGGCATCATGATGCTATGCATTAAGTATGAACGATGAAAGGTCAAGTATGATTTATGTCATGCTCCATGTAACAAAGTTATGCTACGTTTAAATATGCCATGAATGTTCCATGAATAATGAAGCATGTGAAGTTATTTTACTTTATGAATGGGCTTGTACCGGACCGAAGTATGGGTCCAAGGGATGGGTACCTTAAGAACGCCCGGTTTTGGACTACCGACTATGCTGTCCACGGTTCTGGCACTACCGTAGCTGTGCAACAGGGATGGGCACCTTAAGAACGCCCCGGTTCTGGGACTACCGACTATGCTATCCTTACCCTGGTAGGTCGAGACTCGCTACCTCGTACTTACTTAGGGATGCGCGTTTATGATGTATGTATGTGGTACAAGCCGGGGACCCCAATGATGTTATGATAATGTTTAAGTATTTAAAAGTATGATTTTAAAAGTAAGCATCCTTATGTATATGCATTTGCCTCATGCATTCATTCATGTTATGCATTATGCCAGGATAGTAATGTTTTATGCTTATGTTTCATGTTAAGAAATTATGCATGATAGTAAAAGTATTATGTCTATGTTTATGTTAAGAAGATGCCCATAGGCCATGCTAGGAATTATGCCATGTTAAATATGTTTTATGTCTATATGTATGCCATGTATCATGCCATGTTAAATATGTTTTATGTTTATATGTATGCCATGTATCATGCTATGATAAGGATGGTTGATGTCTTATGCTTATGATTCATGCCAAGTACCAAGTTATGTTAATGTTTTGTGTACTTATGTTTAAGTGACGAATGGTTTAGTGAGTAAGAAAGAGTCTTACTAAGCCTATGTGCTTATAGTCTTATTTCCTCATACCGCAGATCAGGCAAGAGGATAATAAGGGAAGCAGCAGGAGGGATAAGAGTATGTGTGTGGTAGTGACTTGGCCAAGAAAGAGATATATTTACAAGTCTTTTGCTAAAACTTTACGTTTGCTACTTATGTGCTTAATGAATGACTTATGTGACTTTATGATATGATGCTAAGTATGATATGATGTTAAGTATGATGTTATTATGTTGAGTTCCTTGTCACCATGTTAGGAAGGATAGTTAGGTGCATGTATGTGTAAGATTTAAGTATTCCGCTGTCTTACGATGTTCACATGCCATAAGTATGTTAGCGTAATGCCGCTTTATGGAAAGGAAAAAAAAGCGGGCGTTACACCTGATCGGTCACCGGACCGATCCAGGACTTTGATCAGCAAGGAAACTCACTCACCGTCCGCTCCCTGATCGGTCACCAGACCGATCAGGAGCAAGGCAAGGAGCAAGGCAATGAGGAAGCAGCCTGCTCCCTGATCGGTCACCGGTCCGATCAGGAGCCCCACAGTAGGTTCCCAACCTCACTGTATGCTCCCTGATCGGTCACCAATCCGATCAGACATCGCTGGATCGGTCACCAAACCGATCCACGAAGGAGCAGCGTGCCACTGTCCCTGATCGGTCACCAGACCGATCCAGGGACTCTAACCTAGCCCTCCAAGCTAGGAATTCATCCACCTTAGCCCTCCAAGCTAAGGATTTTTCGATCTAACCCTCCAAGTTGGGAATTTGCACCTAACCCTCCAAGTTAGGACTTTTCACCTAGCCCTCCAAGCTAGGATTTTTCACCCAACCCTTCCGAGTTAGAACATCATCCAACCTAGCCCTCCAAGCTAGGCACCTGACCCTCCAAGCCAAGACTTTTTCACCTAATTCTCCAGGATGGGAATTTGCACCTAACCCTCCAAGTTAGGACTTTTCACCTAGCCCTCCAAGCTAGGACTTTTCACCCAACCCTTCCGAATTAGGACTTTTCCAATACCTAGCCCTCCAAGCTAGGATTTTTCACACCTAACCCTCCAGGTTAGGATTTTCCAACACCTAGCCCTCCAGACTAGGATTTTCAACACCTAACCCTCCAGGCTAGGATTTTCCATACCATGCCTGATCCTCGATCAGGACTTAATCATAATCAATAATCATCCACCTAAACTAAAATCGGTGTCAACACCAAAACAACAATCAGGGCCAGACTGCATCAACACTCATGTCTTCTAAAGGTGTTGTGGTGAGGTTTCTCCACCCACAAGGAGCAACGAGAGCTAGCCGGAGGTTATCCGAGGAGTGATTCACCGACGGATTCTTGGATTAGTCACCCGTCCGGGGTGGATACCAAGTAAAACTGGTTTGTTAGCATTCTTCTTCATTGTTTATTTTCTTTATTATTGTTTCCGCTGTGCAACTAACAATGTAGGTACAAGAAGAATCGAAGAATCGCTATTCACCCCCCCTCTAGCATACGGAATTGATCTATCAATTGGTATCAGAGCAAGGACCACTCTTGATCGGACTAACTGCCGAGAGAGCGCACGCTAGAGGAAGAGAAACAATAGAAGACAAGTTGGGTGAAGATATCTACACTCCACCGCCCTACGACCATGAGGATTTCAGCTATTGGAAAGCAAGGATGGAGACTTGGCTTAGCATGGATTGGGCGTGTAGGATAATCATTGAAGAGCCGTTCGAGATTCCAAAGGATAAGCATGGGAAGAGGCTTACTTCAAGTCTAAATGCCTTTGCAGCCCTCGATCCCCTATTGACTCCTATCTCGAAGTCCTTGGATCTGTCGATTCGTTCCCTTGCATCTGTTGCTTACTCCTTTCCAGTCGTTCGGTTCCCTTTCTATTTATTAGTTCCTATCGCTTACTCCTTTGCATGAACTCCTTTGCTTGCTCTGGTTGCACCTGTCATTTCGTTCCTCTGCAGCCATTGACACCTATCTCGAAGTCCTTCGATCTTTTGTTCTCTCGATACGTTGCATTTGGATCTATTCTGTTTGCATTTCTTTCCTTGTAATTTATTTTACCTGGCATATATGTTCGGAAATCCATATCTCGATGAAGGAGTGGTTGGCTAGTCGCCAGCCACGATGTGAGTCCTCTAGCTCAAGGCAGGGTTAAGCCTGAAAGATCAATCTCTAAGAGAATGGAAATGAAACTTCAACCTAATCTCTAAATCTACATACTCAATTGAGCTCTCTTCAGTAAGTGTAGTAATCTACTGAGCTATCGATCCTATTTTAGTATCTATACCCAACTCTTATGTAATCTACCTCTCTCCTCTTTTCAGGTGCAGTTGCCTCCCTTTGAACTCAAACCCCTCAAAGCTGAATTCATCTACCTCTCCTCCTCGCCTAAAGGAATCTCCATTCAGCTCTGCTGTGTTCCCCTCTACTGTAATACCTATCTTTCTTTGAATCTAAGTTCTACTTTCTTTCTGTCCCCATTAGAAATTGGAATCAAGAACAACAAGATCAAGCAAAAGCAAATGAAAAGGTAATTAGTATTTTAGTAAATCTTTTGCCTAACAATGTATTGAGTGGTGTAGGTAAATATGAGAATGCATACGAGTTGTGAAAGAAATTGAAAGAAATTCATGAGAACCCTACACAAGCTCAAGGAGTAGAAGAGCCCAAAGAAGTAAGGTCAATAGTCCAAGAAGATCTAGAGGAGGAATTAAATGAAAGATCATCAACCTCCTCAAGAGAAGAAGAAGAAGCATCCACTTCATTCAAGGTTGAAGAAGTAGTCAACCTAGCCTCTACCTCCACCAAAGCTAAATCAAAAGAGCACATAACATGCTTTGGTTACAACGAAAAGGGGCACTACAAGGACAAGTGCCCGAAAGGTAAAAAGGAGGTAGCCCCTAAACCAATTTCAATTCCTTTTAAGTCTAATATGGGGTGCAGGAATGAAGAAGCCCAAGCTAGAAGGAAGAAAATTAGATGCTTTACATGTGGAGAGCTAGGGCACTACCACACCAAGTGCCCAAAGAGAAGTGAAATCAAGAAAATGGAGCATCTAAGAAGATGGGAGAATGAGGAAAGAAAGAAGAGAAGAAGCTCACAACAAGAAGGGACTACAAGGGTAAGGGAGGTAATTTCTAACCCTAGGTTAAAATGTAATTCAATTTCAAGTTTCTCCTTGCATATTAAAAATCATGTTAATTATTCATCCATGCATGCTAGAATTAATGAAAATTGCCTATTTGTGCACAATCATGGTTTTAAATACAATGATAGGAATAGGGCTAACAAGGTAGGTCAAAACCTCAAGAAAAGCATGCATCATGAAAAACCCAAGACCTTAGGATACAAGGATCATGGCATTAATCCCAAGAAGGGAAGGAATGTGCCTAGAAAAGAGTGTAGGTCTAGGAATGTCCAAAGTGGACATATCGACACTATGGCTAGAAACTTAGAAAGGGAAAATCAAGCCTTGAGGGCAAGGCTTGATAAATTAGAAAAGACCCTAGAAATATTCAAGGTTGGATCTAAGGGTCTAGATATGGTGTTGGGTAGTTTAAAACCAACTATGATAGATTGGGGTTGGGATACCGGTCTAAGACCTCCAAAGCCAACAAAAAGAAATATGCTGGGAAGACATATGATCATGGCAAGAAGGAGAAGTCTAAGGATGGTAAGGGGGTGTCATTCAAAGGTGAAAAGGGTAACTTAACCAAGGACAAGGTGTCCAAGGTTAAGAAGGTTAGATTTGAAGGCCAAGAATCACCGGTGGCACACCAGTGAGGCCTAGTGTGGATTGAGTCACCTAGGGAGGTGGCTAGGGCTAAGAGCTCAAGGAGGAGCTCTAGGAGCCTTTGGGGTCCATGGTAAATGGATTTCAAAAGGTTTTCTCCTAGGAAATTAGATGATATGTGCCAAAATGATTGGAAGACTTGGGTAAGTCTTAATCCTAGGTTTTGACACATTAAATCGGAACTTAGGGAGAAAAAGATGAAAATGAGGTTATAATGGATAAAATTAAGGTTTAATGGGTAAATACCATATAAGTCAGTGATAGAAATGAACTATGATCAAGCATTGGAAGATACATTGAGGAGAAGTCAAAATTAGAACTTTTGGGAGAAGTCTAATTGATACAATTTAGCTAGAGTTGGATTTCATGCCAATCTTAGGATATGGAGTACATTTATTTGGAAACATATTTTTCTCAAGTAGATATAGGCTTCACAAATCTCCCCATGAAATTTCAGATTTTTCGGAGATTTGTGGAATTATTTAGGCATTACTGAAATTGGGTTGAAAACCCTTAAATTCAGGTATCAGTCGACTGCCCTGGGGGCAGTAGACAGGTCAGAGCCCAAAAACATTCTGTAAGGTTTCGCAGTCGACTGCCCTAGGAGCAGTCGACTGATCCATAGGCTGAAATGGAAAAAGGAGTATTGGCTGATCAGAAATTGCAAGATTAAAATCATAGGAAAGTGTTATGCTATATTGAGAGATTTTATGTCATGATTTGATATTATGGGTTGAAATTCAATGGATGATATTAAATGATAAATGTTTGGTGAATGAAAGGATATGGAAGTTTTTCATAAGGTATCTAGGATTAAGAAATAAAGAAGGGAGAGTTGAGAACAATTCCTTGTGTAAATTGATGATGGTTAGAATTGGCAAACACAAGGAATTATAGATAGACTTTCGAATTGATACAAAATGCCAATCTTTTGAGATAATTGGAAGTTGTACCAAAAGCCAAGCACATTTGTATTTTTCATGGAACTAGATTTTTCTAGGATAGGGTATATCCTAGCAAATGTGCTTGCAAATTTCTTTTAGATTTTTCCAGGTTTTCTAGGATTTTCTAGAGGGTTCTAGGGTAGAAAACTTGGGTTGTCAAGTTAGGGTTAACTTGACATGGGAAATTTATGGTTGTTAAGTTGGGGTATAACTTAACTCAGTGTTATGGTGTCAAGTTGGGTAGAATTTGACCTTGGTAAATGAAAATTGGGAGAAGGCATAGGTTAAGGGGGAGGTTGCCCCCTTGCTTGCTTTGATTTTCATAGAAAATTTTTGAGTTTTGTGTCAAACTTGGGAATGGTGATAGATACATGGGTAAATGTATTTTTCCTAAGTAGGTATGGGTACCATAATATTCTCCACAAAATTTGGAAATTTTTGGAGATTTGTGAAATTTCTGGCGCAATTCTGAAATTGGCCAGAAAAACTGATATTCATAGTATCAGTCGACTGCCCAAGGTTGATTTGTGTATCAGCAGTTGTTTTTGTGTCCAAATGATAAGAAACGAGTGTATGGGGGTATAGTGCACTGTGCTTAGGATCATTGGGGATTAAAAGAACCAATAATTGAGATATTATTGGGGTCTTTTTGATGTTAGGCAAAGGGGGAGAAGTGTTGGGTTTAAGTTGGGAAACCAAACACTCCTTTACTAGAAACCCTAGGGGGAGCTAAGATTAAGGGGGAGCATGATTGCTCTATTCTTGGTGTAAGTGGAACCTTGGAGAGGTTCTTAAAAAGCCTTTGTAAGTCCAATGTAGGGGGAGCTTGGGAGAAGCTTTAAAAAACCCATTTTTATGAAAAATCCTAACTTTGGGAGGATAGGTGTGAAAAAGTCCTAACTTGGAGGGTTAGGTGTGGGGAGCCTTGGAATAGGTTTTAAAAAGCCCGTTTCGAAAAAATCCTAACTTGGAGGGTTAGGTGTAGGATGCCTTGGGATAGGATTCACGCATTGCATATGCATTGGCAGCGTAAGTCCAAGAGGGAGTCTTGGCAACGTAAGTCCAGTTGTTTCTTTTAGCATGGTTTTTGCTATTGACTACTATCTTGTTTCCCTAACTTAAACGTATTGTCAAACATCAAAAAGGGAGAGATTGCTGAGGCAATCTGTGGTCCGGAGTGACCAAGTGTTTTGATGTTTAGGCAAAGGGTTTAAGTTAGGTTTTTCCTTGTATTTAATATGTGTATGTTGAGTGTGCAGGTTGTACAGGTTTACACATATTAACTTGACTGGACGGCCTCGGTACGGTGAAGGGTGGCATGGAGACAAGCTGGAGGCTTGTGTGCACCCGAGGGACCTTGGAGAGCAGGGACGATGAGCTGAGGGGCGCGGACTTTGAGGCATGCGTGAAGGATGGCATGGAGGCAAGTTGGAGGCTTGCGTGCATCCGAGGGACGGGAGCCGAAGATGAAGAGGGCGCGAAGGCAATAGTCGAGGTTGCGGATGAGGAGTCAATCGAGTCATGAGGGTATGAGTGTTGTGTGATTGTACTCAGGAAATCCTAGGGTTCGAGTGCTGAGAGATGTGTACTCGGGGAGGGAAACCCTAGGTGTGTGAGTGGGGCAGCCGACTGCCATTGGGGCAGTCGACTAGTAAAACTCACAGAATGCGTTCAGGCCTGGACCAGTCGACTGGTAAATTGGCAGTCGACTGGTAACCCCAAAAACTAGCCGTTGGCTAGCAATTAAGGCTAGATCAATAGACTTGTAAATGGGCAGTCGACTGGTGGCGAGGGTTTCAGACTTAGTTCTATTTAAGAGGACTTCGTCTTGGCTGAAAGTTTTGACGAATCTTGTCTTGGTTAAAGGCAAGATAGTAGTCTTTGTGCTCAGGTCTTCTAAAGGTGTTGTGGTGAGGTGTCTCCACCCACAAGGAGCGACGAGAGCTAGCCGGAAGTTATCCAGGGAGTGATCCACCGACGGATTCTTGGATTAGTCACCCGTCCGGGGTGGATACCAAGTAAAACTGGTTTGTTAGCATTGTTCTTCGTTGTTTGTTTTCTTTATTATTGTTTCCGCTGTGCAACTAACAATGTAGGTACAAGAAGAATCGAAGAATCGCTATTCAACCCCTCCCCCCCCTCTAGCGTACGGAATCGATCTATCAAGGTACATGAGGGCATCTGTGGGAGCCACATCGGAGGAAGGTCCTTGTCTCAAAAGATCCTTTTGGCGGGATACTTTTGGCCCACCTTGTAGGCTGACTCGCTCAATTTTGTAGCTAGATGCAAGGCCTGTCAGAGGCATCAACACGTGTCTCACCGCCCAACGGAGCCCTTGCGAGTTTCTATAGTGTGAATGACATATCATTCCGAAAATGCTAAGTCTCCATTTCTGATTAAACCCTACAGCCACTCGGTATGTAGGCTTGGCCTCGGAGCTGTACACGCCCCGCCAAGAGCTGATTAAACCCTACAGCCTCTCAGTGTGTATGCTTGGCCTTGGAGCTGTACACGCCCGGCCAAGAGCTAATTAAACCCTACAGCCTCTTGGTGTGTAGGCTTCGCCTCGGAGCTGTACACGCTCGCCCAAGCGCTGATTAAACCCTACAGCCTCTCGGTGTGTAGGCTTGGCCTCGGAGCTATACACGCCCGACCAAGAGCTGAATAAACCCTACAGCCTCTGGGTGTGTAGGTTTGGCCTCGGAGCTGTACACTCCCGGCCAAGAGCTGATTAAACCATACAGTCTCTCTGTGTGTAGGCTTGGCCTCGGAGTTGTACACGTCCGGCCAACAGCTAATTAAACCCTACAGCCTCTCGGTGTGTAGGCTTGACCTCGGAGCTGTACACGCCCGGCCAAGAGCTGATTAAATCCTACAACCTCTCGGTGTGTAGGCTTGACCTCGGAGCTGTACATGCTCGGCCAAGAGCTGATTAAACCCTATAGCCTCTCGGCGTGTCGCCTTGGCCTCGAAGCTGTACACGCCCGACAAAGAGATGATTAAACCCTACAGCCTCTCGGCGTGTAGGCTTGGCCTGAGAGCTATATAGGCCTGGCCAAGAATGGTTAGAAGCCTCACGCCTGCTCAAGCCACCCAGAACAGAAACCGAACATTTTAAGGAAAACAAGAAATCACTCCAAAAATAAAGAAGTGTGACGGCAAATCAAGCAAACATTTGTCCTAGGAAAGAGAGCTTAAAGAGAAGAGGCTGCAGCGGCCAAGGGAGGATCACGGGAGGCTACACACATAATAGGGGGTGTCCTATAAAGCCCGCTCTTTGGGGGAAAGATCGTCCCAGACACGCTGAATAGTTATCGCACGCAAGACGTAGCCGGGTCTCAGTAGCTAGTCCTTCTCCTACTGCTTGATAGCGCCGTAGAAGCCCTGTTTGAGGCGCTTAAAGGCTTGTGCAGCTACTATCTCGGCGTACTCCTCCAATTCCAAGAATTTGTCCTTGTACGCCACCTCAATCTGGGATACTTGAATTATAAGATCCCTCTGTTGCTGTTGTGCCTTGGCTTCAGCTTCCGCCTTGGCATGTTTCAGCGCCTCCACTTCTCGGAGCAGGTGCGCCTGAACCTCTTGTACTTCCTGGAGTTTCTGGGAAGCAGCAGCAGCTTGCGCTTTTGCTTGGATTACTTGATCCTGGAGATCGGCTGCGTAAGAGCTCGACAGTTCCAAGTTGTGTTCTCGCAAAGCCATCAAGCACTCCTGTTCTGCGCCCCGGTCCTCCAGGATCTTCTTAGTAGACTCCAGGAGGTCGACTTGATCAGTTAGCTCCACCGTGCAAGCCCGGAGTTGCCCCCGCTCTTGCGAAAGCTTCTGCAGTTCCTCTTCTAGTGTCTGGTTCTTCTCGGTTCCCAGGCGTTCCTGGAGTTTGTACACATGCAGGGTATCCTCGGTCATTATTAAGGCGGACAGGTAATGCTCAATTTTCTCTCAAAGAGCCCGGCTGACCTCCAGCTGTAGGAGGCCGGCCTCACGAGCCCGACCGATTTCCGCCTCAGCATCCGCCACCCGCCGCAGGAGGTCCTCAGTAACCCCTCCGCCATGCAGCAGGCGGCTCGTGATCGTGCAGTTAGAAGCAACCTATGGGGCAAATACAGACAGCTAGTAAAAGGATGTTGAGATGAAATGAGGAGCGCACTCAGGATATTTACCGCCAGTAAGGGTTGATGTAGCATGCCCAGGTAATGGGTTAATCCAGCTATCCGCCAGGATGGAACGGGAGTCCCCTCAGCAGGGGGCTCGGACTGGCCGGGGATGTCACTGGGGTGGAGAACGTCTCCTTCTAAACTTGAAGCGCTCGGCGATGCCTCTATAGTGACCCCCTCTATGCGAATGGATTGACAACTGGCGGTCATTTTCTTTGTCACTTGGGGAGCCTTCCCCTGAGAGTGGGGTGGCCTCGTGGACACCTCGTTGCTGCGAGGAATGGCTGGAGGGTCTGTCATAGGGGCTGTGGCATCGGTAACTCAAAGAGACGTAGCAATGACAGGGGAGGGAGATCCTGCCCCGACGATCGGAGAATGGGAAGCCGCATCCTCGGAGGCAGCCGACCGCAAGCCTTTCTTCAATCGTTTCAGACGGTGATCCCATTGGGGTCACTGCTCTCGACGTTTCTTTTCAGGCACATGGATGGCAGAAGGCACGTCAGACGGAGAAGATGCCTCTTTTTCCTGTGAAGCCTCCGCAACGGTGGTAGGTGGCCCCCCTTTAGGGATCAAGGGCGACTCCAAGACGTCACTGCCTTGGTGGACCTCCGGCACTGCTGGCCCCGTCGACAGCTCTCCCTCCACTTCGCCACCCTCGGAGGGGATTCCTGCAGGGGTCGAGGTTACTGACCCTGGGATCAGCGCCTGTTCATTAGCCTGGTCCCACTCTAGGAGCTTATTCATCACAAGGGGAAAAATAATGTCGCATGCAGGGTAAAAGGCAGGAGGGCATCAGCAAGCATTAACCAGGCACTGTACCAGGGAAAAGCAACATACGAAGGTTGGAGCTGAGGGGGGTAATCTTCGGACTAATCTCCGCCCGATAAAGGAGCTCCTCGCACTGCACCAACTGGAGTCCATGGAACTCCATCCCAGCCAGGATACTCTTATCCCTCTGATATCCCGCGTCCTGTTGAAAATCACCCAGGTCTGGGGTAGGAGACAAGTTCTCCGTCCAGTGGATGTCGTTGAAAGGACGCTCAGGAAGCCGGATGTAGAAGAATCTTTCCTTCCACCCCTTGTGGGAGGAGGGAAGGGCCCCTAGATATCTATGACCACCGGCAGCGGTGAAGCCAAATGCCCCATGAGATCCAACGGGGAAAGAAAAGAAATGTCAAAAATCAGGGGGTTAGATGAATGTCGAAAAGTTTGAAGAGAACGAGAGCCCCTCTCATCTGGGTGAAGGCGTTCGGAGCCAGCTGTTGGAGCGGGATGCCGAAGTAATGGGCAACATTCATGAAATAAGGATGCACAGGGAAGCGAAGCCCTAGTTCTAGTTGTCCCAAGAAAAAGGTGTAAAAATCCTCACCGGTGGTTACCGGTAGTTGACCTGCGGTAGGAACCCTTACCTCCCAATCTACCGGAATGTCATACTTCTGACAGGCAGCCTAGAGGGATTCCGACTTAACCTTGGAGGAGATGGTCTCATACCACTCGAGATGAAATCCCAATTCTCTCAAAGAGCACTCATCAATGCCTAAAGACTTCTTTATCTTCTCCATCGGGCCCAAGGGAAAGAAATGAAGGAAGGACAGAACAAAGGAGGACTCTTGACGGCAACTAGGGTAAGGCTGCCCAGGGCGCCGTTGCACCCACTTTTATAAGGACACGACACCTCCCCCGAAGCAATAGAAGGCCAACATATTGAGGATATTCACAAGCTGTCTAGGGGATCGGCTAGCCTTCAATCACCGTCGCTTCGTATAGCCCACAGTACGCTGTAAAGCGAGGGAGAAGACATGTGGCATTGTTGCATGCTCTGGGCAATTGCGTCACCTTGGCTGCTGCAAAGCTCGCAGGGGTACGAGACATATTCAAAAAATCAGCCCGGGTAAAGAGACTCGCGGGATATGTCCGGAGTCCCGGTCGAAACTTGAAGAAAGTGAAAAGGGACAGGGCCCAGCTTCTCAATCACCACCACAGTCCGATTAGTTAACCACACTTAGTTCGATCAGACTTGAAGGAAGGGATTTGTGATAGGGTTGAATAAGCCCGTGGCAGGCATGTGAGATAAAGAAGCTGCAGGGAGTGACACTTCGAATCTGAAAGACTCTCCTGCCCGGGCCACGGAATCTCTCTCGGGAGATTCACCCGGAACGGTCAGCCAGAAGATCCCCCCGGGCTCACCCCGAGAGATTGGGCCCCAGAGTACCTCGGGAGGCACCGCATCTACACTCACCCGGGCCGAAGGGCCCCGAGATCAACTCGGGAGGTGGAGCCCCAGTAACAGCCGAACTCGAGTACAGATCCCCCCCCCCCCCCCCCCCGCCGCCGACCTGTCTACGGATAAGGTTCCCAGTCACACGGAGTCATCACGACCCTTAATTAGCGTCACAGGCTGAAGTAGGATAACGGCGCAGACTATTTCAATGGCTAGCCGGTAACCACCGAAAGTGGGGGGGGGGGGGGGGACAACGTGGCGCAAGTCACGGAGACGTGGCATAGATCGAGGACACGAGCCTGGTCTACGGACTTTGGTATAAAAGGTAGTGCAACCCCTCCGGTAAGGAGGTTGCGCTCTCTCAACTCTTGACATATTCTTTACTTTCCGCAACATTTTCTTCTCGACAGACACTGACTTGAGAGTCAGAGTGGACTCTGCCGGACCCCTGCCGGCGTATCCCCTAACGGTTGTATTGACCTTGCAGAACCCCAAGTTCCTCTCCACCTCAACAACCACCACAGGGGCCAAGCTTCGGTGCCTGGCCATCGTCATAGACTTTTTCCGGAACAAATACCTAAATTATATAAATAAAAATAAAATAGTAGAATAAACATGATCATAAGCTCGATGGCGGAGCCTGAGTGGTTGCACAAGCAGCATAGCCCCAACTTCATATTGGTCATTTTATTAATTACATAGAAAAAACTTAATATGCAGTGAGCGTGGAGTGGAGCCAATAGCACAGCCCATGCTTCATATTGGTCATTTTATTAATTATATACAAAATAATTAATATGCAATAAGTATGGATCAAACACGCAACCTTCAGATCTTTAATCTGACAATCTCCCAACTGAGCTATCCCCACATGAATGTTACACTTTAGATACTGAAATTCCACACTCTACCAATTTAAAGTCGGGATCAAGATAATCATTTTTTTACTACAATAGGCACCTAAATTATAAAAATAAAAATAAAATAATAGAATGAACATGATCATGACTTACGAGCTCAATGGAGGAGCTTGAGCCCCAACTTCATATTGGCCATTTTATTAATTATATATAAAAAACATTAATTTGCGGTGAGCATGGATCGAACACACTGAGTCTGTCCTTGTTTAGTCATTTGACGGTCGACTATAAGCTGATATTGTGATTTATCTCCCATCATATAACTTGAAAACAGAGTGTGACATATGCCTAGGTAAACATAATCATTTTTACTACAATAAATATCCAAATTATAAAAATATAAATGAAATAGTAGAACGAACACGATGAGCTCAATGGCGAAGCCAAAGAGGTTGCACTAGCAGCACAACCCCAGCTTCGTATTAGCCATTTTATTAATTATATACAAAAAAATTTAAAATGAGAGAAGGGTGGATCAAACATGTGACCTTTGGATCTCAATCTGATGCTCTCCAAATTAAGCTATCCCTACATGAATGTTGCACATTAGATGTTAAAAGTCCACACTCTACCAATTTAAAGTCTACGTCAACAAAATCTTTTTTTTAATTATTATAATAGATACCTAAATTATAAAAATAAAAATACAATAGTAGAATAAACATGATCCTGAGCTCAATGGCGGAGCCTGAGAGGTAGCATGAGATAGCACATCCCCATCTTCAGATTGGTCATTTCATTAATTATATAAAAAAATTAATATACAGTGAGTGTGAATCAAACATGTGACCTTCAAATCATTAATCTAGAGCTCTCCCAACTGAGCTATCCCTACATAAATGTTGCACTTTAGATATTAAAAGTCCACACTCCACCAATTTAAAGCTTGAGTGAACATAATCTTTTTTTTACTACAATAGATACCTAAATTATAAAAATAAAAATAAAATAGTAGAATGAACATGATCATGAGCTCAATGCGGAGTCTGAGAGGTTGCACTGCATATCCCCAGCTTCATATTGGTCATTTTATTAATTATATACAAAAGAAATTAATATACAATGAGTGTGGATCAAACATGCAACCATCATATCTTCAATCTGACGCTCTCCCAACATAGCTATCCATACATAAATGTTGTACTTTAGATGATAAAAGGTCACACTCTACCAATTTAAAGCTTGGGTAAACATAATCTTATTTTTGCTACAATTAAATTATAAAAATAAAAATGAAATAGTAGAATGAACATGATCATGAGTTCAATGGTGGAGCCTGAGAGGTTGCACAGCATAATCCCAGCTTCATTTTGGCCATTTTATTAATTGTATACAAAAAAACATAATATGCAGTGAGCATGGATCGAAGACAGGACATTCAAATCTTCAGTATGACACTCTCCCAACTGAGCAATCCCCGCAAGAATGTTGCTGTTTAAATGTTGAAAATCCACACTCTACCAATTTAAAGCCTAGGTCTACATAATCATTTTTTTACTACAATAGATAAACATGAACACGAGCTCAATGGCGGAGCTTGATTACACCAGCAAAACCCCAGCTTCGTATTGTCCATTTTATTAATTATATATAAAAAATTTAATTTGCGATGAGCATGGATCGAAGAAGTGACCTTTAGATATTCAATCTAATGCTCTCCCAACTGAGTTATCCCTACATAAATTTAAACTAAAGATGTTGAAAGTCCACACTCTACCAATTTAAAGCCTAGGTCAACATAATCATTTTTTCCAATACAATAGATACCTAAATTATGAAAATATAAATATAAATAAAATAATAGAATGAACACCATCATGACTCGCGAACTCAATGGCAGAGGTTGAGGTTGCACCAACACAATCCCAACTTCATATTGACCATTATATTACTTATATATAAAAACATTAATTTGAGGTGAGAGTGGGTCGAACACGTTGAGTCCATCCTTGTTTAGTCATTTGACGGTCGGCTATATGCTAATAACATGACTTATCTCCCATCATAGAATCTAAAAATAGATTGTGACATATGCCTAGGAGAACATAATCAATTTTGTTACTACGATAGATATCTAAATTATAAAAATAAAAATAAAATAGTAGAATGAACACGATGAACTCAATGGCGAAGCCAGAGAAGTTGCACTAGCAGCACAACCACAGCTTCATATTGGCCATTTTATTGATTATATACAAGAAAAAACTTATTATGTGAGAAGCAAAGATCAAACATGTGACCTTTGGATCTCAATCTGATGCTCTCCAAACTAAGCTATCCCTACATAAATGTTGCACTTTAGATATTAAAAGTCCATACTCTACCAATTTAAAGCCTGAGTCAACATATTCTTTTTTTAATTATTACAATAGATACCTAAATTATAAAAATAAAAATAAAATAGTAGAATGAAACCCCAGCTTCATATTGGCCATTTATTAATTATATACAAAAAAATTAATATGAGGTGAGAGTGGATCGAATGCGGGAACGGAGCATGAGAGGTTGCCCCAACACCACAGCCCCAACTTCATATTGGTCATTTTATTAAATATATACAAAAAACCTTAGTATACAGTGAGCATGGATCGAACACGCGACATTCACAGTTTCAGTCTGATGCTCTCCCAACTAAGCTATCCCCATATGAATTTGCACTTTAGATGTTGAAAGTCCAAACTCTATAAATTTAAAGTCTGGGTCAACATCATCATTTTTTAAACTGCAATTGATAGCGAAATTATAAAAATAAATAAAAATAAAATAGTATCACGACTCCCGAGCTCAATGGCGGCGCTTGAGGTTGCACCAGCACAATCCGAACTTCATATTGGCAAATTTATTAATTATATATAAAAAATATTAATTTACGGTGAGCGTGGGTCGAACACGTTGAGTCTGTCCTTGTTTAGTGATTTGGCGGTCGGCTATATGTTGATATCGTGATTTATCTCTCATCATAGAATCTGTTTCATAGAATCTAAAAACAGATTTTAACATTTGACTAGGTGAACATAATCATTTTTTTTACTACAATAAATACCTAAATTATAAAAATAAACATGAAATAGTAGAATGAACACGATGAGCTCAATGGCAAAGGTAAAGAGGTTGCACTAGTAGCATAACCGCAGCTTCATATTGACCATTTTTTTAATTATACACAAAAAAAACTTAATATGTAAGAAGGGTGGATCAAACATGTCACCTTTGGATCACAATCTGACGCTCTCCAAACTATGCTATCCTTACATGGATGTTGCACTTTAGATGTTAAAAGTCTACACTCTACCAATTTAATGCCTGAGTCAACCTAATCTTTTTTTTAAATTATTACAATAGATACCTAAATTATAAAAATAAAAATAAAATAGTAGAATGAACATGACCATAAGCTCAATGGCGGAGCCTGAGAGGTAGCACAGCTCCAACTTCATATTGGCTATTTATTAATTATATACAAAAAAACTTAATATGCGGCGAGCATGGATTGAATGCGGAGCCTGAGATGTTGCACCAACAGCACAGCAAGAACTTCATATTGGCCATTTTATTAATTATATACAAAACCTTAATATGCGGTGAGCGTGGATCATACATCGACCTTTACATCTTTAGTCTAATGCTCTCCCAACTAAGTTATCCCCTCATGAATGTTGCACTTTAAATGTTTAAAGTCCACACTCTACCAATTAAAGTCGAGGTCAACATAATCATTTTTTTTACTACAATAGACACCTAAATTATAAAAATAAAAATAATAAAAATAAAAATAAAATAGTAGAATGAACATGATCACAACTCACGAGCTCAATGGAGGAGATTGAGATTGCACCAGTACAACCCCAACTTCATATTCGTCATTTTATTAATTATATATAAAAAACATTAATTTGCAATGAGTGTGGATCGAACACGCTGAGTCCATCCTTGTTTAGTCATTTGACGGTTGTCTATAAGTTGATATCATGATTTATCTCCTATCATATAATTTGAAAACAGATTGTGACATATGAGCACGATGAGCTCAATGGCAAAGCCAGAAAGGTTGCACGCACAACCCCAAGCTTCATATTGTCCATTTTATTAATTATATACAAAATAATTAATATACAATGAGTGTGGATCAAACATGCGACCTTTAGATCTTCAATCTGACGCTCTCCCAACTAAGCCATCCCTACATAAATGTTGCACTTTAGATGTTAAAAGTCCACACTCTACAAATTTAAAGCTTGGATCAACATAATCTTTTTTTTTTACTACAATGGATACCTAAATTAAAAATAAAAAATAAAAAATAAAAAAGTAGAATGAACATAATCATGAGCTCAATGATGGAGCCTAAGAGGTTGCACTGCACAACCCCAGCTTCATATTGGTCATTTTATTAATTATATACGAAAAAAACTTAATATGCAATGAGTGTGGATACACGACCTTCAGATCTTCAATATGACACTGCTTCATATTGGCCATTTTATTAATTATATATTGATGGGGTTGAACACCCCGTGGACGACACGTGGACTGAAGAAGCTATGTGGCAGGATCTACCGAGTCTGGACGACTCTTTTTCCTTGGCTCCCGAAGCCCCCTCGGGAAGGTGGATCCCCGAGACTACCTCGGGTAGACCTACGTTAGGGATCGCTCCAGGAGGATAACACCCGAGATCACCTCGGGAAGGCGAGCGCCTGGGACCCCCGGGCCAAAAGGCCCCAAGACCACCTCGGGGTAGCGGAGCCCAAGAAGCACTCAGCCTCAAGTAACGGTCCCTCTTTCTTCGGATCTGCAGATAACCATCATCCCTTATCGCGGAATCATCATAACCCATAATTGCCGCAACAGCCCGAACTTAATGACGGCGTAGACCGTTGCAAAGGTTATCCTATAACCGGCAATCAGGTGGACGGGGCAATGATCAGGGAGACTCATGAGACAGCCGCCGCAGGTATAAAAGGTACACCAACCCCTCCAGTAAAGGGGTTACACATTCTCTTCGCTACTCATTCATTTTTACTACTTACTACTCCCTTTCTCCATCGAGGCACTGACTTGAGCGTCGGAGTGGGCTCCGCTCGACAACCTTCGGCGTGTTCCCCTAACGCTCGTGTTAATCTCGTAGGGCGCAGAGTTCCTCCCCTCCTGTTAGCATACACGTGGGCTGAACCTCGGTGACTGGCCATCGACGTCGATTCCTTCTGGAACAAATTTGGTGTCATCTGTGGGAATCCAGTAAAGCACCAGAAGGAGCACTGATGGCAGGACCGGAGGGACAAGCCGTTGTCCTGACGAGGGAGGAACTGGACCGCTTGGTAGCCAACGCCATCAAAGAAGCGCTTGAGCAGCACCAAGTCGAACAAGCTGCCTCACAGCAAGAGGCTTATGCGCGGAAGGAGATCCCTAGAGTCTCCATCTTGCACTCGCGGAAATCCGTCACACCTGTGGGACAACGGGACGGAGCTACCCCAGGTCCCCGAAAAAACTCTCTCGGAGATATCAAGAAGGCCCACTCGGTAGCCTCCAGCGCGCAGAAGCACGAAGAAGGACAAGGGAAAAGGGAGCAACTTAAGGCCTCCTCAGAGGCTCCCTCTACTTCTTTCTCGTCGGAGATTATAGAAGACCCCATGCCGAAGCAGTTTCGTGGGCCTGGGATTGTTGATTATGTCGGGAAGACAGATATGGAGGATCATGTTTGTAAGTTCGAAAACGGGGCACTCCTGCACTAGTATACCGACGGTGTGAAGTGTCGGGTGCTTTTTGAACACCTTATCAGGAGCGGCCCAATGATGGTTCCAGAGGCTGACCCAGGGTTTTATCAACTCATTCATGAAGTTTAGAACTGCCTTCCTTCATTTTTTATCTCTTCGCCTTACGACAGACACGACGAACCTAGCTCCGCGCTAGCGATTCATTTATCTCTTCGCCATACAACAGGCTCGGCGAACCTAGCTTCATGCTAGCGCTTCATTTATCTATTCGCCTTACAACAGGCTCGGCGAACATAGCTCCGCGCTAGCGCTTTATTTATCTATTCCCCTTACGATAGGCTCGGCGAACCTAGCTCCGCGCTAGCGCTTCATTTATCTATTCGCCTTACGATAGGCTCGACGAACCTAGCTCCACGCTAGCGCATCATTTATCTCTTCGCCTTACAACAGGCTCGGTGAACCTAGCTCCGCGATAGAGCTTCATTTACCTAGTCGCCTTACGACAGGCCCGACGAACCTAGCTCCGCACTAGCGCTTCGTTTATCTCTTCCCCTTACGGAAGGCTCGACGAACCTAGCTCCGCGCTAGCGCTTCATTTGTCTATTCGCCTTACGACAAGTTCAGTGAACCTAGCTCCGCGCTAGCGATTCTCACTGCCTTACGACAGGCACGGTTAACCTAGCTCCACGCTATCGATTCTCACTGCCTTACGACAGGCTCGGCGAACCTAGCTCCGCTCTAGCGCTTCATTTATCTATTCGCCTTATGACAGGCTCGGCGAACCTAGCTCCGCTCTAGCGCTTCATTTATCTCTTCGCCTTACGACAAGCTCGACGAACCTAGTTCCGCGCTAGCGCTTCATTTATCTATTCGCCTTATGACGGCCCGGCGAACCTAGCTCCACGCTAGCGCTTCGTTTATCTCTTCGCCTTATGATAAGCTCGGCGAACCTAGCTCCGCGCTAGCGCTTCATTTATCTATTCGCCATACGACAGGCTCGGCGAACCTAGCTCCGCGCTAGCGATTCTCATGCCTTACAACAGGCTCAGCGAACCTTGCTCCGCGCTAGCGCTTCATTTATTTATTTGCCTTACGACAGGCTCGGTGAGCCTAGTTCCGCGCTAGCGATATTCACTGCCTTACGACTGGCTCTGCAAACCTAGCTCCGCGCTAGCGATTCTCACTGCCTTACGACAGGCTCGGCGAACATAGCTCCGTGCTAGCGCTTCATTTATCTATTCGCCTTACGACAGGCTCGGG